>WNYF01000054.1:0-261056 GCA_021396225.1 Sporothrix inflata | reverse complement strand
CTCGCGCCGCCGCCACCAGCAAAGCGCGCACGGCACTCGGCAGCCAATGCAGCGGCCAACGCGGCCGCGGCAGCTGCAGCAGCGGCGGGTGGTGGACCGGGCGGCCATGGCCCCTCGCCGATGGACGCGGCAATCTACGAGGACGAGGAGGAGTACACGCGCGGCGACATGTTTGACGCGATCACACCCCGCGACGTCAGCCTGGACCGGTACAAGCAGAACCACGAGTGGATGGAGGAGGTGATCTCGTCGCCGTACCGTATCAGCCAGATTGGCTACGCGGATCTGGGCCTGGGCCTCAAGGGCGAGCTGGCACCGGTCACGGAGGGCATCTTTGAAGGCCAGGCGTTTGACGCGTCGCTGCGGGTACCCAAGAACCCCTACGTGGGCCGCCTGGACGGCGGGCTCGCCGAGGAGTTCCGCAAGCGGGTGGAGGACAAGATTGCGGCGACGCACGACGAGATTGCCGAGATGAAGGCGCGGCACGAGAAGCTGGTGGCCGGCCTGCACACCAACTCGGCGATGAAGAAGGGCGAGCACGACCTGCGCTTTACCGCAGAGGAGACGGGCCCAGAGATCTGGCGCGTGGAGGGCCGGCTGCGCGGCGACGACGACGCGGCGGCCAACAGTGGAGGAGGCAATAGCAGCGGCGATGCTGCTAGTGACGGTCACTGGAGCCACCAGAAGCACCACAAGACGGTTGACGAGGTCGTGTCGCAGGTGGAGGGCACACTGGGCCGCAAGGTGGTCTCGTCGGGCGCCGTGGTTCGCGTGCAGGACGGTGGCTATCGGGAACCGTCGCCCGAGCCGGAACCCGAGCCAGAGCCGGAGCCGGTGCCCGAGGTGCCCCTGATCAGCGCGCCCGACAGCACAGGGCTGGCCGCACCGGGCAGCGTATCGCTGTCGCAACATCCATCACCGGCGGGCTCGCAGCTCAGTGGGATTCTGATTGGCGACGCCGACATAGATATGGGCGACACGGCGGCGGGCATGCTGGACCAAATGGAGTCGGTGTTCTCGCCGGCGTCGACGCCCGTTAATTTCCCGACACCGACACCAGCGCAAGCACCGGTTGCCCCGCCGTCGGCCTCGGGCCTATCGAATGTGGCCACCCCGACGGGTGCTTCCGGCCCTACTGGCTCACAGGCTCCCTCGGCCGCGGCTTCTACGGGCGCTGCAGGTTCGGGCGCAGGGACACCGGCCGATGCGAGCAAACAGGCACCGGGCGATGTGGCCATGGCGGATGCTGCCGGCCAGTCGCAGCCTGGCGCGGCCCCTACTGCTGGTGGTGCCGACGACTGGGTCGTGGTGCCTCCGGGTGGCGGCGTGTCCCCGACTGGCCCCTCTGGTGCGACACCCAACGCGGCCGTTGCCGGCACAACGCCGGTACCGCAATCAACGTCTGCGGTGCTCACGCCGCCCGTCAAGTCGCCCGAAGCGGCCGCCGGCCAGCAGGCAGCAGGCGGCAGCAAGCCCGAGTCGGCCGTGCCGACGCCTGGCGCCGGTGTTGTGGTCGACAGCGACTTTGGCTCGCTCGCCGACATGTCGACGGGCGGCGACCCTCTGACGAGCATTGACGACGGCCTGGACCTGAACATGGACATGGACGACTCGGCCTTTGGCGACGCCTTCCACGGCAGCGGGGACAACTAGATCTAGTCCCGCGGTGCGAGGGGAGGTAATACGGGTACGATCGGGCACGATTACAGGAAGGTCGCTTGGGGGCAGAGGATTGTCTGCTTTTTTGTTTGATTTTGGCGTCCGAGAGATTCAGACCTTTTCGTTATATTGTTTCTTTTATTTTCCGTTTCCTTGTTTGCCATCCAACGTGTAGGGAAAAAATTATCGGTGCTCACGGGGAGTAGCAGCAGCCTTTTTTCTTATTCTCATGTCTCTGTCTTAGTTTATATCTTTGTACTCGTATCGTCCATTTACCGTTCCATTTTGTTATCTCCATCTACATTTTATATCCTACCATTGTCCCAGCGCCGTTCATCTCGTCTTTGCCAAGAGATGAGATGCTACTCTACACTGAAGGTAGTGTCGATACTGAGGAAGGTGCAGCCGGCTTCCGCGCTAATGAACATGCATAAAGCAAAGCGCGGTGGCCAACACACAGCTCATGAGGGAGTACAAATACAGCAAAAGTGCACGACAAGCCACAAAAGGCATCACCGAATAAATGCGACACAATAAGATCGAACCAGACTTTTCACAAAGCACCAGATTCGATGGTTCCTGACAGGAGAGGCAGTGCGATGCGCGTTTCAGCCAAGACAGGGCTGCGTGTCAGAGCTGCAGCTTGGACCTTTTGGGGGGAAGGGCGGAGGCAAAGGCAGGAGGCGGGCGTACCCGCTATTAGTGGCTTCACTTACAACGCTCCTTCCCCATAGTGCACCCAGCTTGACATCTCGGAAGAAAGCGTCTCACTGTCTTTTCTTCAATGCCCATGACGCTGATGCAGGAACAGGGTCAAGACAAAATAAAGCTTCTTTTTAGCGGCGTGTAGGGCCCGTCGCTACTGAGCTTAAACAGCCCCCTTGTCCTTCTCTAGCGGTCGAGACGCAGCGATTGGAACAGGGGAGGCAGTCTCTTCTCTTCTTTTTCTATCTTTCCTTTCTTTTCCTCATGCCAGTCTTTCTTCATCCTTTCTCGCTTCTTTCCCTTCCGATCTAGACCCTTGCCCCTCTTGACGTCGGCTGGCTGTCGTCCCAGAAGGTTGTTGGGGCGAACGTCGTATTTTTCACTGACAGGCGGCCTTCCTCCTTCTTTTGCATTTACTTCCTGGAATACTTCTCGATATTCTTTCAGTCTCATTCAAAAATATCCATTTTTCTGCTCTCACATTTCCGTCTTCTCAGATCGACCAGCGGACGCGTCAGTCAGATGTGTACCCACAGCCACAGTCTACAGCCCATGGCTCTGCCGTGATGTGCGTGCAGACGGCTGAGGATAGGCAGACAAGCAATCGAGGACAAGTAGACAAGCAGGCGACTCTTGTAAAGAATGAAGCAAAAAGACAGCAAAACAGATGCGCCAGACGCCCTCCGTAGATCGCCTGCCTTTGGGTGAATGGTGATGGGTTGTTTCAGGCTCGGGTCACAGAATGCCAAGCTTTGTTTTGTTATGCCATGGACATCTTTGGTCTTTGGGCTTTGGGCTCTCTCTCTCTCTCTTTGCCGTCTCCTCGTCTCTTTTCTCCCACCCCACACCCGAACCACCATCATCATGAGACGCATCCGCTTCTCACGATGTCCGTCCCCAGCGACCGTGCTTAGAAGTGACCTCTTGCAGCCCCGTGTTTCCACTGCTCCACAGGTACTCTCCTACCGCTACCTCGCCCTCTCTCTTCTTTATTCGCCTTTTCTTTTGTTTCCTTGGCCATATTCTGCCCTCCGACTCGTAGTGTCGCAAATCATTGACGCCCTCTTATTCTTCCGTCCTCCCTTCTCCTCCCCTTCCCTCTCCACTTTGCACGCCCCCGGCCAACCTGTCATCTGGGCTTCAGCTGTCGACTATTCGCCCTATCCCTGACTGCCGTTTACTGCCGACTTCCCATCGATGACTGAACTCCCTGTATTTCGTAGTTTCCACTCGTAGACAGCCCTTGCTCGTTCCATGCGGCAGTCTGTCAACCCGGGTAACCCCATGGCCGGCTCAGTCGGGGGTTCCACGTTTCTATCATTGCCTGTCTTCTCGTGACTTTACCTGTCGTTGCCTGTCGTCCATTCTGCCTTTTGTCCCTCTCTTTCCTCTCTTTTCTGTTTCTTTTCTTCCCTTTTCTTCTTTTCTCTTCCTTTTTCTGTTCTTTTCTTTTATCCAACACTGGTCTGTAGTTTCTTGTCCGTCTTTTTCGTGTTTGTCGGTGACAATCTTTCCCTTCTTTTCTCTTCTCTTCTTCTTCTTCACTTCTCTTCTCCTTCTCTCTTTTTTATCACCAACCTCTGCAGTGCAGGCTTTTTTCACCTAGGTTGATCCTATTTTTTTCATTTTTTTTTCAAAAATACTTTTTAACTCGATCACTTGATCACTTTGTGTCTTCTTCTTCTCGTCTCTCTTTACATTGAGTCGACCCCGGCGGTTGTTTACTTTACAGTCTCTCTTTCGGCCTTTTTATACCTCGTCTCTACGACATCTCACGAACCGCCACGATGCATTTCTCCGCAACGGCTTTTACTACGCTGCTCCTGACCGCCTCGGTCATGGCCAACAGCAACAACCAGCAACAGAACAACAACAATAACAAGAATAACAACAACAAGGGCAACACCAACGCGAACGTCAACACTCTCCTGACCAGCCTCGCCAAGGCCGGCAAGGGCAGCAAGAACTTCAACAACACCGGCAGCACCAGCACGCTCGCCGTCAACGCCGCCGGCGGCGGCATTGCCAACAACGCTGCTGCCGAGTCGGCTGCCCTGGCCGGCGGCGGAGGCAGCCTCAAGCCCCTGCCCGGTCTTCAGACGGCCCTGCCCGCAGCGAACTCGCTGAAGCCGCTGCCCGGTTTGGCGGGTGCGCCGGCTGTGGTCACCAACACGGCGGCAGCGGCGGTCGGCAGCACCACGGGTGCGACATTGGCGGCGGCGGCCGGTGTGGCCAACGCCAACACGGCCGCACTCAAGCCTCTGGGCGCCGCCACGGCCGCTGCGACGGGCGCGTTGAAGCCGCTGGGCAGTGCTTCGGTGGCGGCGACGGTCCAGTCGGTCTCGACGGCGGCCGCCGCGGCCGGTGCGGGTGTGCAGATCATTAGCGGCGCCAACGCTGCCACGACCGCTGCTGCTGTTGCCGCTATTGGTACTGTTGCTTCTGCTGCCGCTATTGGTACTGCTGGTGCGGCCGGTGCTGCCCTGACGCCCCTTGGAACGACTGCTGCTGCTGCTACTGCTACTGCCGCTTCTGCGGCTGTGGGTTCGGCTGCTGGTGTGGCCGCGGCCGGTGCTGCCGCCGGTGCCGCCGTTGGTGCCGCTGGCGCCGTTGCCGCTGGTGGTGCCGCCGCCGCGGCTGCCGACACCGAAGCCCTCAAGCCCCTCCCCGGCACCATTGCCACCAGCGACGCCACGCTCGACCCGCTGCCGACCGATGTCACGACGGGCAACAACGCGGGCGGTGCCGCTGCTGTCTCGACCACCACTTCGACCTCGGGCGCGGCCGAAGAGACGGGTGCGGCCGGCAGCGGCGTGTCGACGATGGTGATGACGACCAACGGCCAGACGATTACGATGACGATGACGGGCGCCATGACCATGTCGACGGCCAAAACGACGGCGACAGCGACGGGCGCGAGCGGAAGCAGCAACAGCAACGGCACCGTGGTCACGAACGGCGCGGCACCGGCGCTGATGGTGGCCGGGTCGGCTGGGTCGGTGGTTGTGGCGCTGGGTGCGGCCGTTGTGGGCCTGGCGGTGATGTTGATCTAAAACGTTGGTGTTGGTTGGAGTTGATATTATGTTAAGTTGTTGGTAGGGTCGTTGGTTCCTGTTGGTGCTGTGTTCTTGGTCTGGTTAGATAGAATTTAGTCTGTCTGTTCTTTTCTTCGTCATTATTTATTTACTTTCATGTTTTTCTTTTCACTTTCACAGGTAGATATACAATTTCCAAAGTCATGTTGTGTGATTTAATGGTGTTTTATTGTTCAAAAAGATCATCGAATGGGCCAACGAGACTCAAGACGAGCTCGTGGCAAAAGAAAGTAAAAAATTGTCGTTTAGATATCAAGAACGCTGTAGCTAGGAAAAGCACAGACACTCAGCGATTCCAAACTGACAGCGCCAGATGGCAGAACGGGGCGTATACGAGGCAAGAGGTGTGTATTTCAACAACCTTACTTGTCCTTTTCACGTTCCTATGCCCGCAACCGCTTAGAACAGCTTGTGCTCGAGGGTCATGTCCGACTCGGGCTCGAGGCCGATGCAGGCGCGGAAGATGTTGGTCAGAGCGGCGCGCTGCTTGGCCAGGGCGTTGACGACCGGGGTGCCGGGCGGGGTCAGGGGCGCCTTGAGCATGTAGCTGAGCACGCTGAGCACGGAGTGGAAGCTCTTGTACTCGGCGGCGCCGTCGGCGCGCCACTGGATGCGGGTCATCATCTCGCCGATGAGGACGAGATCGATGATGAGGGGCGAGGCCAGCAGCGAGTCCTCGCAGACGTTGAACAGGCTGATGGTCTGGTGGCCGCCCATGAAGATCTCGGCGTAATACTCGTCGAGGGCGCGCTTGTTGTCGCCAACGGCGGGCATATACTTGATCACCACAGTATGGTCGGGCTTCTCGCCGGGCTTGTACAGCACGGAGTTGGCCTCGACCATGTCGTCGACCACGTTGGACTTGGAGATCTCCTTGGAGCGGAACTGGCGCTGCGAGCTCAGGTTCTTGCCGTCGTTGTTGCCCAGGTGGTTGTAGCTGGCAATCGACGTCAGACGGATGCCCGCGTTGATCAGGAAATCGACCAGGGCCGACTTCATCTTGGTCTGGCCCGACTTGAAGTCGTCGCCGCCCACAAAGGCGTTGTGGCGCTCGGCCAGAGCAATGGCGCCGGGAACAAAGGTGTTCTGCGGCGAGCCGTTGATGAAGGGCGCGTTCTCGAGGATCGAGGCAACAGCAAAGACGGTCGAGGGGGCGACCTCCTCGTGGCCGGCCTTGATGGCGGCCAGCAGGTTGTCGGCGGTGTCGTTGACGCCCTCAATGAGGTCGGCGAAGCGCTCAGTGTTGGCGGTCCACAGCACAATGACCTTGTCCAGGTTGTTGGTGGCCTTGAAGTCGCGGATGTCGGCACGCAGCTTCTCGACGTGGGCCCACTCGGCCTTGGAGCCGGGCAGCACGTTGTCGGCGCGGTCCTCCTGGTTGGCGGCGATGAAGTCCGGGTAGTAGATGCTGGGCAGGGGGCGCATGGCGGCCATCTCCTTGTGGACCATCTGCTTGAGCGTGGGCTCGAGGACGGCGGCGCGGTCCATGGACTCGGCCAGGTTGAGGCTGCTAATGTCCCAGCCACCAATGACAAGGTCGTTGGGGTGAACCATGGGCAGGACGTCGTGGAAGGGGATGTTGACGTCGCGGTTGGTGGCGACGTCAGTGCCCAGCTTGAGGGTCGAGCCCATGACAATGGAGCCGTAGTAGTTGGCGGCGCGGGGGCCCTCGCGGGTGTCCCAGGCCAGGCCGCGGCGGTTGGCGATGATGCCGGCGGTGACGGTCGAGCCGTTGTTGCCACCCCAGCCGACCAGCATGACACCGGTCTTGGGGACGGCGCGCTCGGTCTTGAAGTCGTACAGCGTCTCCTTGGGCGTGGCCGTGAAGCGGCCGTCGGCGCCGGCGGTGACGGAGGTGGTGCGGTACGTGTACTTGGACTCAATGGTGCTGTCCGTGTACGTCACGTTGGGCGAGGTGACGGTGAAAAGGCTGCCGGCGGCGGCAGTTTGGCCGTTGTGGCCGTTGGTCGGTCCATCTCCGTTGGTGGAGCCCGAGTCGATTTCAGCGTGGGGAGCCATTTTGAAATGAAGTCTTGACGGGGGGTTGGAGAGTTGGGTTGGTGGTTTGTTTGCTTGAGGGTGGAGAGAAAGAGGGTTTGCGAGAAAAGAGAAGAGGGAGAGAGACGTAAAAAAAGGTATTGCTGTTTAGACAAGTGCCTTTTTATTGTGTCTGGATTGAGTCCGCTGAACTACCCGGGGACGCAGTGCAACGGCCTCCAGCAAACGGGTGATGGACCCTGTTGAGGAAAGAGTCAGTAAGAAGTCATAATGAGAAGGTGCGGCCGGTGATGAGATGGCAAGAGCAGCCGGTCACGAGGCCAGTATGAGGCCAGTGTGAGGCCAGTCTGGGAGCAGCATGAGAGGAAGGAGCGACCGGAGTCAGAGGCACGTACGAGTTGAGGAGATTAGAAAACGTTTTGGCGGTATTTGGTGATCGCGACCCAGGAGAGCGCGATCATCCAACTAGAAAACGGTTTTGTTGATAGAAAAAGGGGAGGGCCGTGGCCACGTCGTAAAGACAAAACTGAGGTGAGAGTGATGGATTGGACTGCAAAAGCAGAGAGCAAAGTGATCGATGAGTGATTGGGAACTGAAGTGTGGTTGAAGAAAGGGAAGGAGCGAAGGAGAGGATATCGTGAGAGATGTCGATAGGGGTCAACGATATATATGTGCAGCGAGCCACCAGGGTCCTCTTAGTGTGCCACGGCCGCCCTCTCAACAAAACATAGCCGACTACGGGCGAAAAGGGGAAGGCACGGGAAAAACTGGCATGTGGTGGAGACCGAGGGGCACGGCGGTGAACATTATCTGACTTGGACGATAACGGGGGTGGGAGGGGCAGGTGGGCACAAAGTGGGCGGTCGTGCCTGCTTATCGCGGTGGCCGGAAGGCTTCGGAGGGGCCATTGGTTCAGCGGTTCAACATCAACACACAAATAACGGCGGGCAGTCTTGCTAGCGAGAAACGAAATGAAATGCACGCTACTGCAGGCGAAAGCAAGGCGCGTTACAGCGTTGCTTAGTCGCAATACCCTTTCGAGCCTTTGTCGTCCGCTCCTTCCTCTCCAGAGAGAAACGGCACATCCCCGAGGCACAATCGGGGCGCGGACAGACGGCGCGCTGTGGTTGCTCCTTCCTCGTCTCTGGCTACAATGTTATCGGGCGAGATATCAATGGCGATAGCACCTTCCTGCACAGGGGCAGACATGCAGTAGTTCTTTCCTCGATAAGTAGCTGTATCTGTAAGTGATAAGGCAGCCGGATGCCCTTTCCCGTGAACATGACGATTTCTCGTGCATCTTTTTCTCTGATTTTCACCTTTCCCACCCTCTCCCTTCTCGTGTGGATTATTCTTTTAATTTCCATTTCTTGATTTTTTTCCCTCAAAAATCACCCGTGCCGCGCGTGCCTTTGATTCCACAAAACAAAGGGCAGGATTGACACTGTCTGCTAAACTAGCGTTTACAGGGCAGTCACCAGTCGTTCGTTGCTCTTTCCTTGTGCTGTCCACTTGCTGCTCACTTGGCACTTTCCTTTTCGTTCTGGTGTATCCTTCGCTACTGCAAGCCTGCCTGCATATTACCTGCATATTGCCTCTTTTAGCATCTCCGGCGGCGCAGGTCGTTCGTTTCGTTCGAGGAAAGAGCGGCTGTTTCCCCGAGCACAACAGGAAGGACCAGGAAGGGTCAGAACGACGTGGACGCCGACGGATCGGCTGCAGTTTAATTCTGCTGCCTGTCCCGCCCGTTCCTGCCTCCTGCCCCGAGACCGCTTTTGCATGTCCCTAGACCCTTCCGATTATCATTTCATTATCCCCCATTATTTCCCCCTTTCCCCTTTTTTTCTCCCACACAAACTCTGCCCACAGTCCCACCACCCCACCACTATCCCACTATCCCCGCTGTAAAATCCCACACTGTACTCCGTACAGGGCAAGACAGGTTGGGAACCCCGCCATCTGATGCAGCAGTTGCACGAAACTCGTAGCCGTTGTGCTCGCACAGTTCATGTTCGTCCCTGCTGCCGGCTTGCGCAATTTCACCGGCGGGGCTCGTTTGGCAGGTTGGCAGCTGGCAGTCGGTAGTTCAGGAGGTTGGTGGTTGATAGTTGGTGGTTGGTGGTTGGAGGACGGTGGTTGGCTGTTTGATTTTTCTTATTGATTTTACTTTGAATTTTGATTTTGGCTTGTTCAAAAACTTTTACGTTTTTGATGGGAACAAGAACCAGAACAGACCGGCCAAACGATGTCCGTCGGCTCGGCTTTTCATCATACTCCGGGAAACGTCTTATGGGTAGCAGAACTGTCCGGCTTTTTCGAAAAGAGATGCCTGCCCTTGGATGTCGGCATCTCCTGAAGAGGAACCGTCCGACCTCACTTGAGTGCTCCTGGTTCCTGTCAGACGTCCGTCGTAGGGCTCGCTTGTTTACAAATGCCCAGCGCTTTGCGTGCTCCTCACTCACACTTGGCCAACTCCACAAGACAGACCGCCTTGATTTTTTCAGTCTGCATATCTTGTCTTTGGCGAAACCAGGGGCATGTTGAATAACTTCTTCGGCTGCCGTGTTTGCATATCAGGTTATGCATGTTTGTTGCCTTTCGCCATATCTTGCCGCTCGAGCTTCCACCGAATCGGAAGACCTCCGAACCCTAAACCTCGGACAGACAACAGTCCCCGTAATCCTTGATACACAGTTGCGGTCTGCTGGATTCCGTGGTCTTTAAAAAATATGTGCATGTCCATTCTGGATGTGGATATCAACTATTCCACATAGCCAACACTGCGTCGGTCGTTCTTGGGGCTGAGGGGCTGTGAAAATGAGATGTGATATGACTTCAGGTGCATGGGCCGATCAACAACGTAGGCAACAGTATGCCGATAGCATGACTATACTTCGTCGATGGTAGATGCGTGTTTCTGCCACTCATTTCCCAGCTATCCTAGTTCACGTACAAGTACGTGATCGGGCTGCTGTGGCCGGATGGATGGCGTTGGGTATCCGTCGATGTCCACTGGCGAGCCCAGCTTCCCGATCGTATTCTCACCCACCGTCTCGATCCGTTGACCGACAGTCGTACCTGTACTTTTCTTTTGTACTCTTCTTTGATTGTTCCTTTGCAATGACCATGCGTGTGTGTGCCGTAGATATACGTGGACAACCCTTTTTCGAGACTTTCCAAAAAATATGTGCCAATGCATTTTGTTCACCTCGCAAGATGCCCGCCGAGTCCCTCTTGACCGAGTCCGTCGTATCGTCGTCTGTACAACGATGTCGGTCTAAGGTTTTCCAAGACTGGCCACGTCCGATTACACAACGTAGTCGGCCATGGAGTTATTCGTGGCGGGATGGGCCTGACGGTAGGTCCACATCGTTCAACCAACAAGTCTCTCTTGACCACGATATAACTATTTGAGCGCATGTGTCCTAAAAATGCCCGTTGTCTAGCCATATGTGGCACACTCGTGCTACCATCGTGCAAACATAGTCCGAGAACAGCCAGTGGCAGTATGGATGCCCATCTGGTCCGCCGTGCCAACCACTTAATTGTCCGTCTGGGCTACTGGCCCAGGTTGTCCATGCATACAACCCTGGTATGCACTGCGAGAGACACTAACTCTTCTCCTTGAGCTATATGGGACAGATATTCACCTAGGTAGATAATGGATACCACGATATAACGGTGGTAGAGTGATTGTCGTTGCCCTCATCCAAGCCATGTCTTGATGGCCGGACGATGTGGATGGCCAGGATATGTGGCCGGGGATGTTGATGACAGGCACATCTAGACACACAACGGACCTTGGCCGAATACAACATCTCAACGGCCTTGCCAGCAATGCTCTCTTTGCACCCACACGAGGGAAAGCCTTTCACAGTGAACAAGATCTCGAACGTTGGGGTGCAACGTATAGGCTCTGTCTCGGCCGGCTAGCATGCACTTGCACTACCATAGACCGCGGGTGCAATGGAAGGCGAGATCTTGACATGGCGTATCCCCTGTCCCCAACAGAAGAGTGGCCCATGCGAATGGATGCGACAATGTCCACAGGGTCGTGGGAGGTGCATGGCCGGCGACCGGAAAGCGACCGGAATGGCCATGATATTTTTGCGAGCAGTCGGAGCCTTGCCGGCGAGGCTATACCGATGCTCATACGGTGGCAACCTACCGCTTCCGGCGGTTTGCGGTGTCCAAGGTCCGGCTGTGTCGCTGGCATGATAGGCATCTCGCGGTGCACGCACTGGCTATGCACCGTGTATGCCAAAATGGCGATCGTATGCTTCAGAAAGAATATCTAGTATTCTGTGCACGACATGCGGGAGGTTAGGGAGGCATAGGAAATCCAGTGTGTATGATCGTACTTGCCGAGAATGCCATTGCAAATTCATCTCTGTTGTCGATATAGCCTGCCGAGTTTGAGATGCCTCCAGGGACAAGGCGGCAAAAGTCCACTGTAACATGGGAGAAGTCTTGCGGGGGAAGGATTGGGCTGAAGAAGGACCACGAGTGAAAGAAGGTTAAAGGAAGAGAAACAAAAAGAAAGACGGAAGCGAACGACAAGAGTTCATGCACGGCCATGCCGGTCGTCTGTCAAAAACACACGGGCCGCGAGGCTGTGGGCGGGCGGACGAGGGAAGGATGATCAAGAAGTGTTTGATCATCACGTCACGGCATAGACAACAGGGTCTGTCCGCGAGCATTACTACCCTATTTTTTTCTTTTTCTTTTTCTTTTTCCTTTTCTTTGCTCTCTCTTTTCTTTTCTTTTTTTCCTTTGCCTTTTTAATTACCAGAGGCATTTTTTCTTTTTTCTCTCGCTTTTAAAGGAATTAAATAATACATAAAAAATAAGCATTCACCTACTTATCTACTCCATAAAAGTAACATCATACACGTGCATTCAACAACATTTTAAATTCCGCCTCATTGCCCACGGCACTCTACAATGGTTTATATAAAATACAACGGCCTTACGAAGGATATCCTTCATTTACAATTCGAGATCCGGACATCACCAACATCGTGAAATCGTAGAGTGCATTCATCATACCCCCTCTTTATCCCAATCTCCGCCAACGATATTCAAAGCTCCGCCGTGCCCCTGGGCTAGGAGTGTTCGGCAATCGGTCTTGTTTATTGTACATTGTAGTGATGCCGTGCTCGTGAGGGGCGAGAGACGAGAGGGGGCCCCGTTGCTAGGAGAAGAGGCAAGGACGACACAGGCAAAGATGGCAAAGATGGGCGATGATCACTATTTTAAAGGGGGAAAGGGCACGAGATTTGGCCATTGGAGTTTTTTTGGCGTCCAAAATCCCATTAAAACCCCTGTAGGGAAGTGTGTGGGCAACGCGTGCCCCGAAGCAGAAATGATGTTCATTTCGGGAAATTCCCATTCTCACGACGTCGACCTTGGGGTGCGTGGCTAGGCCACGAAATGGCGAGAATGGCAAGTGGACTCTGGAAGCCGTTGGCGCTATTGCAGCGAGTGCGCGATCGTTCCTTTCTGGTGAAATTGGGCCCTGCCGATCAGCCGTGTTTCAGGGTTGAATTGAGACGAATTTATGGAGTTACTGAGTCGTGCTGGGAAATAAAGGCGGTCACAGATAGAGGGAGGACACAGAGGGAGATCTCAAAGACAAAGAGGGAGAATAGAGGGAGAGTCGGAGACGGTCGAAATTCCCACGAGATGACGAGAAGACAGATTGTGCCCTTTGCCAGGAGCAAGGGGAAAGAGGCTGCGATTTTGAGATTCTTCAGCCGTCGCCGGTCTCGTCCATGCGATTGGCTCTCGGATGAGATTTTATGAGATTTTATGAGATTTTATGAGATTTTATGAGATTTCAGTATGGTTTCGTCTTTCTTTGTGCACCCATACAGTGATACAAATGCCGTTCTCGTGGCCGTTTCGTGTTTCGTGATTTCGTGATTTCGTCGCTGCCGTGTCGGTAATGACATCAAGATTGTGCCCAGACAAAGCAATTCGTGCAGCGAGCCAGTCTGCTTGCATCGTTCTGTTTACCTTGCCGCCCGTCCTATGGAGTGCTGTCTGTCCTTCGTCGCACGAATTCGATTCATTTAACGGCTTTTCTCGACGGCTTGGCGGCTCGACGTATCACGAGGCAAAACGTGTGGGCGGCCACAGGCGGGCATTGGCGGCGTCGTCACATGTGGTTGGACCACGATTACCTCTGACACGCTGACGCTTACTTTGTCATTTCTTCACCCACTCGGGAAATCCTCTCCGTCGCACGCCGCCGTCGTGACCATCGTGCTGTCGAGCTGCAAGCACTTCCGCTCTAGCCTCTGGTTGTCCCCTATTTCGACTGTGTTTGGTGTGGTAAGACGGGCCTGGTGCGGGAACGGCGGACTGGACAAGGGACATGGTTGATAGAAAATGGAAGAGTGTCGTGTGGTGTACGGAGTAGGAGGGAGCGAATCGTTGGTAAGATACAAGATACAAGTAAGGCGGGAGGAGCGCTAATAATACGCTGACGACGTCGTAGTGTGTGACAAAACGGCAGTGCGACAACTCGACGGCCGACTCACAGTGGTCGACTGACCTCTCATAAGCCCTAAAAGCAAGCGTCAAACACGACCCTGGGCTCTTCTTGCGGTGAGAAGAAGGAGAGGGGGATGACAAGAAAGACGGAGGAAGCAGAGGAAGAAAGGAAGACAGGAAGAAGCTGGAACGACGGTCTGCTTCTGGGATCCTTATTCCCATCCTCACCGTCCTGCTTGAGGCCCGTCTCATTTGACGCCGGCCACGAAACAGACCAGGAGGCGTACAAGAAACAACGCCCAAGACGTCGTAGGAACGTCACGAGGCGACAAGGAGCAGGGGAAATCAAAACAGCGAAACAATGCGACGTCACCAGTGGAAGAAGTTGAGAGAATCGTGAAGCGAGGAAGCAGGAAGCGAAAGGTCAATCAACAACAACAAAACGGAACGAATGCAATATCATCACGAACTTACTTTGTACTTTGCACTTGTACCCAAGTACTCCGTACTTCGTTCTTGGACGGACAGACGTCGCCCTCGATATTGCCCGTATCCGTTCAACCCCCAGTATGCAAAATACTCGCAAGACAAGCAGGACACCCTGGGAGTTGCCGGGGCATCCGCCAAGCTAGATACGAGCGGCGTCAGGGGTAATTAATCTGGCGAACGTCAGGTGGGCTACCATTGTGTGGAGAAGGGGGAGGGGGGAAGGAGGGAAGGAGGTGTGGTGGACAAGGTCCCTTCCCTCTCAGCTGCACCCTGGCGCCGGTCGCCTTCCCAGTGCAGAAGGAAAGAGCGCCAGGCTGGGCGAGTGCAACTCTGGTAGTGAGCTCGATCTCTTTTACGAGGACCCTTATCTCGCGGGCGAACCAATGTACGGCGGGCATTGGGCCAGCTCAACCTTATGTCCAATTTTGGCCCCTTTGCAGCTCTGTGCACTCGGCGGAACCATGGCTCGGTGACGGAGCAAAAGGGAATTGCCCGTGCAACAGCGGTGCAGCTGAAGAGCTGAAGAGCTCTCGAAGAGGGGAGAGGAGAAGAGGGGAGAACTGATATATGACGTTCGCCGTACAACGTACGACGTTCGACGTCCGCCGCCGCCGTCCGTACCCTATCTCTCGACGTGGTATTCGGCGTGCGTTTGTGGGAAAATGACAATGGGGGACGGAAATGGAAATGGGAAATCAACAGTGACCAGACCAACCCATGCTGGCGATAACAACTACAGGGCAAGCTCAGAAAGGTAGCAGGGGGCAGTTACTTGTACAGGGGATCGGTGGAGATCCTCTTGGCCCAGAAGGGGAAGAGGGGACTGCCTGAACCGACCTGAGAGGTCCTGAACGGGAAAGAGCGACAGGCCAGAGGCCAAGATCGAGAAAGCAGGAACGACAAAAGTAAAAGCAAGGAAAGAACGCATCAGAGGCCACTCGGTGGACTGTGCTGGCAGGTGCATCACAGCGCGCACAGCGCCACAGCGCAGATACGGAAAGGACGACCCTCTTGACCCTCTTGCGGTGTGGAGGCCCGGCCAAACCTAATTTTATTTTTATGCCTCTGGCTTCTGGGCTCGCGCTCTGGAAATGTCTGTGGGGAGACGGTGGTAATTAAAGTCTGCTCGATACCGCCTGCGACAGAATTTGGAAAAGACTTGGAAATTTCCTTGATCGTTGCAGTCCGCTTGTCTTCAACTGGGCTAGTCACGGACAAGAAGCGAGGATCAAGCTGCAAGGCACGGGCGTTGTGGCGGCGGTAGTCGAGGCGAGAAGTAAAATAAGAAGGCAATAGAAAGCACACAAACAAAATCAAACGGGCGCCGGCGGGCTCGCTACTGGCGTTAGAACAAGACAAAAACGACGCCAGAAGGTGGGATGGAAAGGCGATGCCGAAGTGGTGTGGGAGGCTAGGAAGGTGACAGGCTATTCGGCCTTCTTTTCTTTCCGTTTCTGGTGATTCCTCTTATCCATGCCCTTCAATATCTTTACGTTTCGCTTTGATGGCCAACGTATCGGCCGTGCCGTGTGTCTATCTGTTGTTCTATCGTTTTATCGGTTGAAGCTTTTGACGTCGTGATATCTCGTCACGGTTGCTCCTTCCCTATGATGCCCTTCAAGTGCACCTTCCTGGCCCACTCTATTCATAGCAATCACCAACGCCGTGCTCTTTTGAGATACTCTACAAGTATCTTACGTTAAATTTCGGCTGTTTCTTTTTATTACGCCTTGGCCTGGCCCTGTGCCCCAGTCTTGGCCAGACCAGACGACTTCTCTTTCTTAGACAAGACAGTTGCAAGACAGCAAGACAACAAGCCACGCCACGCCCAGACAGGCCAGACAGGCAAGGGTCTCTTGCGATCGCCTCTCCACATCTCGGCCGTTTTCCTCCTTGTTTTCTTTTTGCGGTGCCGGCTTTGTGACCTTTTCGTCTGTTTGTCCTTCGCCAGGCTGGTCCGGCTCGTATTAGTGAGTGCAGACGCTGCAAAAACAGGCAAAAAGAGGACGTGCTCGGTGGGCGTTCAATAGTCGTCCCCATAATATAAAATTAGCCCAGCCTTGGACTGGATACAGGTCGCTGGACATTAGACAATGCGCTCAATCGAGGGCAGCGTCAAAACAGAGACAGGAAATATGGAGAAGGGGAGACGAGGAACGGCAGAAGGGAAGAAAATAAAAGAGAAAAAAAAGGTAGACGGGAAAGTCAAAATAAAAATTGGTGAGAATGGCATGAATCGAAAAAGACAGTACTTGTAATAATATAGTGCGATATAGTGAGGCTCGACTTACACCAGAGTGACCACACCGGCAACACTCGTGGTCTCTCTTTTCGAAACGGCGGCTCCAGTCAACGCATCGTGATCGACGCTCGTCCAAGCAAGACGGAAGACGGAAGACGGAAGAAAGGGAAAAGGAAAAGAAAAAGAAGAATAAGAGCAAAAGACAAACGGTGGCAGAACAGTCTTCAGTCCTTTCCCTAGGCAACCCGTCGGCTCGACGCAGTCCCGAGTGTCTCTTCAGTGCTCTTCTCTCTTCACTGCACTTTAGGCTCGTTTGAGGTTGCATTTCACTGCCAGCAAGCGAGCATCCAGATCCACGGCCGTTGCTTCATTCTCTCTCATTCTCTCTCTCTTGATGATTTGAGTTCGGACACTCTTTTGCTTCCCTTCTTCGCCCAGCCTCCCTTTGGGTTTCAATCAATTTCTTCAACTGCTTCAATCCTCGGGAAACTCCCCAACTCCTTTCCTCTCAATAATTACTGCATGCCTCCCGTCGCTATTCTAAGCATTGATCCGCCCAAACGGGGTCCTCTCCCTTTTTGTCTTTTTTTCTGCGCATGTCTACACACTCTTTTCGCAGGCTCTTCTATTTTTTAAAACTCTCCCTGCGATCCTCACGTCGACTGCACGTCTTCACGTACTCACTTGCCTCACGCTCTCTTCCCCATTTCTCCATACCTGGCCGCATCTGTGCTCGTGCATCGCGTCTGTGCCATCCCTCTCTCTTTTCTTTCTCTTTTTGCTGCTGCTGACAAGGGTGAGGGGGTCCCTGTCGGCGGTTTTCTTTATTTCTTTTGTATCTCTGGTGCTCTCCGTCGCCGTAGCGGTTCTTCTCTAATAGACCCCTGCTCGCGCTCACCTCTCTTTTCTTCAGAAAATCCCCATCCGTTCGATACCACCTCAACCACCTTTCTGATCCTCTTCCTCCCCCCCTCCTCCGTTTTCGAGACACGAAACGCAACACCAAGCAGCAATAAGCTGGGGCCCTCGTTTCCCCTTCTTCCCCCCAAATACGACACCGTACCAGTACTTGACAACCTCAAACTCGTCTCTCCTCTTTTTGCTGTCTTTTCCCTCTCTTCTGCTCTCTCTTCGTCTTCCAAATCCACTCGGTCTCTCGCTTTCAAAACACACTCGTTTCTCAGGACCCTGCAAGTTGGCCCCTGCTCCCCTGCTCGGTTACTTTGCTTTGTTTATTCCTGTCTCTCTCTTCCCGGCCTTCCCCTTGTCCTTCTTTCTTCGATCCCTCGCTCTTCTGATCACACACTCTTTTCCTTTCACTTATTCTTTCTCTCGCATATTCTCTCTATTGTCTCCTCACAGGTTCCAAATTGGGCAATTGGTCGTCTTTCATCAACAACAAACAAACGACAAACAAACAAAACTGGACGACAAGGCACTTGAACAAGATCATTGTCGGGAGGATCAAAGGACAAAGGACGACCTGGGAACTGCGCCGCGCGCCGCCCAACAAGCGAACCATTCTCGCCACTTACAGCCTCGACGACGACGATATTCAGACCGGTCGACGACACTACATATGAGCTCTCGACGAACGCCGTGACCGAACATCGAGGACTAGAATACCCCTGGAGGGATCTCGACATTTCGACATCGTCAACAAAACATCACCCAACAAATACATCAACACACACACAATATGGACCGGCCGGCAAGCTTCTTGCCGACCATCAAGTGCTCGTCATGTAGCCAGGAAATCGAAATTTCCATGATGGGCGAGCACATTTGCGGCAAAGCAGCAGAAGAGGGTGCGTTTGAGCCTACCGAACGAGCGACTTTGGAGTTAAAGATTGAGAGAACAAGAGAAAAACTAACATCGACATCAACAGTTGCACCACCACCAGCCAACTTTGACCAGTTCATGTCGTACGGCAGCAAGAACAGCAGCAGCAATAACAACAGCCGCGACAACTACAACAGCAACAACAACAGCAACAACAACAGCAATTATGGCTACGGCAGCAGAGACCAGGACCGGTCAAACCGTCTGCCACCACAAGTCGACACATCTGCAGCGAGTGCGTTCCCACCCCCTTCTCTTCTTTCCATTTCTTTACACACCGCTAACAAGCATAGACCGTAGTTACTACCGCACAGGACAGCTCACGCCCGTCAGCAACTCCAGTGGCTCCCAGAGCGTCTCGCCCAAGACGCCCGTCGGCATGATGATGGGCGGCCTGCGGACAGGCGGTCTGGGCGGCCGCGGTAGCGACCGTGGCGATCGTGGTGGCAACGACCGCAACGCCGGCGGTAACGACTACTTTGAGCCCAAGATCGCCGGTGAGTTCGACTCGCCGTCGTCCGCCTTTTCCTCGTCCACGCAGCCGCGTCGGCCTGGTGGCTACGGCGGCCTCGACGACGACGCCTACCCGCCGCCGTCCAGCAGCCCCAAGCGCCAGCCGGCCACCAACCTGCTGCAGCGCATGAACTCGATTGCCCCGGGGCCGTTTGATACCAACAACAACGGCGGTGCCGGCCTCAGCCGCAAGCCCACCAACGCCCGCAACGCCTTTCCGCGGCAGGCCAACAACTCCGACTACAGCCGGGAAAACATGGAGGGCCGCACCCTCGACGACGACGACTTCCAGCCGCCCTCGTTCAACCGCGCTGGCACCTTTCCGCGCCTGAGCGAGAGCGCCGAGCCGCCATCGCGTACACCCTCGGCACCCGGTCCGCGTCCTGAGCGGAGGAGGCAGAACGACGCCTATGGTAATATGGCCAACAACAACAACAACAACACCCCCTACGGCAACAACAGCCCACCGTCCGACCGCGCACGTCGGCCGTCCATGGGCCCCGACACGTCCCGCCCGCCGCCGCCGCGGACCAGCCTGCTGCGGCCACGCACGTCGGGCCGCGACGGCTCTTCGACCTCCTCGAATTCGCCTAGTATTCCCCAGATCAACCTCGCCGCCGAGTTTGGCATCGGCAACCCCTACCACTCCGCCTCCGATTCCATGTCGTCCACCGTGTCCAGCGTACTGAGCCGCCCGGGCGGCAGCCTTCCTTTTTCGTCGTCGCAGTCGTCGTTATCGTCGGCCTCGTCCTTTTCCACGTCGTCGTCGTCCAACTCCCTGAACAACAACGGCAGCAACTACTACAACAACGCCCGCGAGCAACCCCGCGAGGTGCCCCGCGAACAACCACGGAAGCCGAGCAACGCGGCCAACATGGCCGACTTTGACAGCCTGATGAACGACCTGCAGGCGTTGAACCCGGCCGAGGAGCGCAGGGAGGAGCGTCGTGAAGAGCGCCCTTCGCAAAACGACCGCGGCCGCAATGGTGGCGGCTACGGTGGCTTGGGTGCAACCACCACCTCCTCCACCTCCATCAGCCGCACATCTCCCGACCGCCGGCCACAATCGCGCGGCCGCAACGGCATGCGCGATGAGATGGACAACGGTTATGGCAATGGGAGTCTCCGCCGGGAACTCAGCCGGGCACGTGATCAGTCCACCGGTGCCAACAACGGTAACGGCTGGTCCCGGGGGCCAGGAGCGTCCAACATGGCCCCACCCATGCCTGCCATGCCCACCATTCCGGTGCTCCCCCCGATGCCCTCTCGCGGCAACTGCAAGGCCTGCGGCGACATGATCACCGGCAAGTCCGTGTCCAGTGCCGACGGCCGCCTGACGGGCCGCTACCACAAGGCCTGTTTTGTCTGCACCACCTGCAGCGAGCCCTTTTCGTCCGCCACGTTCTACGTGCACAACGACCAGCCGTACTGCGAGCGCCACTACCACGCCGTCAACGGAAGTTTGTGTGGCAGCTGCGGCAACGGCATCGAGGGCTCGTACCTGGCCGACGAGGCCGACAGCAAGTTCCACCCGACGTGCTTTGTGTGCGCCGACTGCCGCCTGCCGCTCGAGGACGGCTACTTTGAGGTGGCGGGCGCGGTATACTGCGAGCGGGACGCTTGGAAGCGGGTGCAGCAGACGTGGCTGTCGCAGGCGCCGGCCCAGGTGCCGACTCCGACAACCGCCTCCTCTCGTGGTGGTACCGGCATGGGCAACAGCCTGACCGTCCCCCGCAGTCTGCCGTCGGGCCCTGGTGGTGGCAACGGCCTCCCCTCGGGCCCCGGCGTGTCGCGCCGGCCGTCGGTCGGCCTGCCGAATCCCAACCAGCTGGGCTCGGCCGCGCGGCCGTTTGGCCTGCCGAGCGGCAACCGTCTTGGTCCGCGCCCGCGCATGGAGAAGCGCATGACGCGGCTGGGCATGATGTGATGACCTTTTTCGTCTTTCTATCTTTTCTTCTTCTGCTTTGATGACTGTTTTTGTTATCTGTTTTAATACCCCTTACGTTACTTCTTCTTTCTTTTCTCCCTCTTTACGACACGACCTAATCCATCTCTCTCTCTCTCATGACGACTTTCTTTCTCTCTTTCTCTTTCTCTTTCTCCTTCGTTTCAATTTCCTTTCTTTCTCTCAATATACCCCGGCCAGATCGGCAACCCGGTTGAGGAGTTTTTCAGTTGTCTCTCTTTTTTGGTCTTTCTACCATTTACTCTATTTTATTAGCCTTTACTCTTTCTTTCTTTCTATTTAGCTTTTGGGTGGACAGGCGAAAATACGGGGCTGGAACAAGGCATATGGGAAGGTATCTTGTCGATTACATGGCGTTGGATGCAATTATAGCACAAAAAGAGATAGCGCTTGGGTCAGAAATGACTGCATCGACGCAAGCTCTAAACAATACTACACTCTACAGCGGAGAAGCCCGAAAGGGGACTTTTCTGTAGTTTATTATTCTAAATACTTGTCCACTATATTTTGATACGGACTTTTCATGTCAAATGCGTGATTTCTTCTATTTTGATATGACCGTTTAAGGCAGAGCCGTATCACTAATACAATTGGCGGTGATTGTATCTCAAGACGTGCAGGCCGTAATCTCCCAGCTTCCCTGTTTACACTGAGGAGAAAGACGATAAATGGAGTTGAATGTAGACGGACAAACAACGTCGGAGAAGACAATTCCCGTTCCCCGTTGAAAGCTTTTCCAAAAGAGTGTCGATCACTACCCGCCTTCCCGCCTTGCCCTGTCGCTCTCCGCACCGCAAACGGAGGTTGACCTCGGCTTGAGTGTGTGGGGGCGAAATGCGCTCCAAACAGAACGCAGTATTCCAAGAAAGTGCGAAAGCGAAAACGAGGAGAGTGGGGAGGTGGGAGGGTGCAATCTACAATGCTGGACAGTCGAAAGAAAAAAGGTTAAAGTGAGAACAAATGGATGAGAGAGAGAAAGAGACAGAAAGCAAGGGAGAATACTACAGGTTTGCGGCTTGCGGTTTGCGGCTCTCCTGGGATCAGGTCTGCATCGATTCGGGCCACGAGTTAATCGGGAAGGGAACAAAGTACAATGCATCTTCTGCCACAAAAGAGTTACAGCGCCGAAGCGAATACCGGATTGCGTTTGTTCGTTGCGTCGTCTGCAGAAGAGCCCCACTTTAAGCAATGCGATGCTTGGCCAGGGAGAGAGGAGAAAAAAGAGAGGCCAAGATGGAAAGTATCTCGGAGTGTTGGAAAGAGCGGAGGTGGTCCTGGTGCAGCCCTGGGGCGGTGGCGCCCTTTCCCGAACGGGAAACCGTGAATCCGGGGAATGCTGTTGTACCAGTGAGCTAAAGAGCTAGAGAGCGGGGATGGAAGGATGGAAAGCACGGCAGAGATACATCCGTATCTGGGGGCCAAGAAGGAGGGGGCCTACTGCGTCCAAATTCCGGGGCAGGCGCACGCCTAGCGTGAGGAGGTCCGCTCCTCAACAACTATTATGGACAATGAAGAGCGAGGAGCAATACTCGTAAAGGAAAGAGGGAAGGGGAGAGGAAACAGTTCCGCTTGCCCCACCAGATGACAACCTTCGCTTGGGAAGGAGCACGCTGGTGACAGGCACGCCTTCCGTGTCTCGAACGGGCCCGTTGTACGACGGTCGTGCCTGCCCTGTGTTCAGCTGGCGAGACGACCGGGGGTCAGGCGCGCTTCCTCGAGCTCCGATATGTTCGTGCGTTCTGGCCTAGTCGTTCTTTCCTTCCTGGTCAAGACCAGTCATAACAGTAAACTGTGGGCGGAATCCGGAGCAAAAAGGAAAGCCAAAAAGAAAGAAAGACGGGGAAGAGCTGTTCGGAGCTAGCGCTGTATTGATCGTTCCATCCCATCCTGGCAATCCGTTTTCCCTTGCCCCTTTTTATTCCCCTTTCCCCTCCCTCCGTCGCCTTTGCCCCCTCTAAAACGGCCAGTAGGCCAGTAGGCCAGCAAGCCAGCCTCGGCTCGCTTGTTTTTTGTTTCGCCAGTTCCAGTTCCAGCTTGCGTTTCTCCTCTTTTTTGCTCCGGGGAGCTGTAACGGGGGATGCACAATGACAAGACGGGCTTCTCTGCTTCTCTCATATAATACATGGAATGTCGCCTAGCTGTGGCCAGTCGTTGTCCTTGTCGTCGTCGAGTTGCAGCTGTACAAATGCAGTGCTGCCATTCCGGTGTACTTTTTGCTTTCTTTTCTTTTGAGTCGAGCTGAACAAGGAATAAAGCAGACGTGCTGTTTTCTTCGACCTTCAACGTCGACAGCATTTTGTTTGGTAGCGACACCCCCGATATCGACCCGACGCCAGCAACTTGACGCCAGCAACTTGACACCGACAGCCTGACGCCAACACTTGACACCGACAGCCTGACGCCATCATGACGATCGTCTCACGGCACTCCGAGCCGGTGCCGCGCTGCTCGCTGCAGCAGTGGATTTTCGGCTCGTCCCAGGGCCCGCTGCCGGACAAGAAGATCATGATTGATGCCGACATGCCCGACACCCACTTTGTCACCAAGACCGACTACCGCCTTCTGGCCAAACGGGTCGCTCTCGGCCTGCAGGATGCCGGCCTCGAGCGCGGCGACCGCGCGCTGCTTTTCTCGGGCAACGACATTTATTTCCCCTCCATCTTCCTGGGCGTCCTCATGGCTGGCGGCATCTTTACTGGCGCCAACCCGTCGTTTGTCGTGCGCGAGCTGGCCCATCAGCTGCGTGACTCGGGCGCCAAGTTCCTGATCACGGCCGCCAGCAGCCTGGCGACCGCCCTCGAAGCGGCAGATACGGTCGGCTTGCCGCACAGCCGGATATACGTGCTCGACGCGGTGGCGGATGCGCCGGCCGGTGTGGCCGCGGCCGACGCCCCTCCCAAGCAGGCGTTGGTTGACGGCGGTGCTAGCGGCGCCCGGCACTGGCTCGACCTCGTGCAGGGTAACTTCCGGCGCGCACTGGTCTGGGACTGGGTCGAGCCCGCGAACCCCGAGACGACCACTTGCTGTCTTAATTATAGCAGTGGTACCACGGGCGTGCCCAAGGGCGTCGAGATCAGCCACCGCGCCTATGTGTCCAACTGCGTCGGCGTCGTGGCCGTCGGCGGCAGGGACCCGGAAATTGTCGCCGCGCGCGAGCGCAGCGTCGGTTTGTGCTTCCTGCCGCTGTATCACGCCTATGGCCAGACGTACTTTGTCGCCAACTTTGCCCACATGGACATCCCCGTGTACCTCATGGGCAAGTTCGACTTTGTCAAGATGCTCGAGCACATCCAAAAGTTCCGCATCACCAGCCTAACCCTCGTGCCGCCCATTGCCGTCGCCCTGTCGAAGCACCCGATCGTCAAAAAGTTCGACCTCAGCAGCGTCGAGGCCGTCGGCTGCGGCGCGGCGCCGCTGGCCCGTGAGTCCGTCATGGCCGTCCAGAAACTGTGGCCCGACGGCGCGCTGGCCGTCCGCCAGGGCTGGGGCATGACCGAGGTCACCTGCACGTGTCTGGCGTGGCACGCTGACACCGAGGCCGACGAGGGCTCCGTCGGCGAGCTGGCACCCAACTGCTCGGCGCGGCTGGTCGAGGTCGATGAAGGAAGTTCTGGTAATGGCACCCCGCGGTACATCACCGAGCCCAACAAGTCGGGAGAGTTGTGGGTGTCCGGCCCGACGCTGCTGACCGGCTACTGGCGCAACCCCAAGGCCACCGACGCCACCATCCACACCGACGCCGACGGCACGCGCTGGCTCAAGACGGGCGACATTGCCTATGTCGACCGCTACGAGCGCGGCGCCGGCTTTTACATCGTGGACCGCCGCAAGGAGCTCATCAAGGTCAAGGGCAGCCAGGTCGCGCCCGCCGAGCTGGAGGCCCTGCTGATCGAGCGGCCGGACGTCGTCGACGCGGCCGTGATCGGTGTCGACATCGACGGCGAGGAGCGGCCCCGCGCCTATGTTGTGCGCGTCCCGGGCACAAAAGCAACCGGCGACGACATTGCCAACTGGTTGGCAGCGCGGGTGGCGCCGTTCAAGCGGCTGACAGGTGGCGTGGTGTTTATCGACGAGATTCCCAAGAATCCGGTGAGTTCCCCTCCCTCCCCTCAACTTATTTTTCTGAAAGCCCCAGTAATTGACACAGGCAGTCGGGTAAAATTCTTAGAAAGGTTCTTCGAGACCAGGCCGCCAAGGAGCGGCCGATGGCGAAGCTGTAGTGGACGTTTGGGGACGAGGCATTCTGTTGTTTATGAGTGTCGATTTGTCGATTTGTCGATTTGGTCGACGTTCGTTTGATACTTTTGAATTGACATGATATCGTTCAATCACCAAATTTAAAAGGAAGAGACGTGAAAGGATAAAAAGGTGAATGAATACGAGTGAGATCAAGAATAAGAAAGAGGAGACCGGGCAGACGAGCGGAAGCGGGGACGGAGAGCTGGACTCGGGTTTGGAGCAATAAGCACGGCAGGTCAACACCCCATAACGATACGCGGCACATCTCACGCACATCTTACACATCTCACTCCCTCTTGTTCGCTCTTTCCTTTTGTCCTTGCATCTTTAAACGCGCTCTGCAGACAGCTCTTTCCTGATTTGCCAATGAAGCGCGGACAGACATTTTCTTGCCAACATTTACAGAAGGTGCGCTTCGAGGTCACCAATGCTCCTCATCAAGGCAAGAGCCTCGTAGCGGAGCCATTTGCTGTACAAGTAAGACACAGCTTGTCATTCGCCGGAGCTTGGAAGCACTGTGCCTGGCCACAGCGGCCTTACCCGCGTAATTAAGGGCAGTGAACGCGCTTTCCGTAGCGCTAACCCCACGTGTCAGGGAGAAGGAACGTTCAAGGCAGAAAGGGACACTTTGCACCAAAAACGGCCATTTTGGGGAATTTCGATCTTCCTTCCACTTTGCCATCGACGTTCTCAACACAACCCCCTCCTCGACGTCTTTTCTTCTCCTCCCACCTCGACGATGCCGACATTTGCCCTCCCATGATTCCACGACCTCGACGAAACAATAACGAGCATCGTCGTCCTCTGAAGCACCACACACCGTCACCATGTCCGGCCTTCTCTCGCTCGTCGGCTGGAGCTTCCTGCCCAACGTTTGTCTCCCGTCCCCCCTCCCTCGCCTTCATAGATTCTCTCCAGATTTGCTCTAACGCGTCTGGCTTGTCACAGTTTGTCACCGGTTGGGCACAGTCCATCTACTACTCCCTCACAATCCGCGCCGGCGACCCGCGCCCCATGCCCGGCACCCCACGCTTCGCCGAGCACCGCCGTCGCATCCACATGCTCGTCGTCGCCCTCTACCTCGCGTACACCATCTACGAAGCCGACTACGAGCTGCGCCGTGCCGGCTCCTTCTACCGCGACCTCGGCGTACCCCTCGCCGCCACCGACCGCGAGATCAAGTCGCGCTTCCGCCGCCTCGCCGCGCTGCACCATCCTGATAAAGCCGGTTCCGCCGGCGCCGACGAGGGCGCCATCAACGCCTACTTTGTCCACCTCAAGACCGCCACCGACACCCTGCTCGACCCCGCGCGCCGCTTCGCCTACGACCGCTTCGGCCCCGTGTCGGTCGCCTGGGCCACCAACGCCAGCAACAATGGCCAGAACCGCTGCTCCACCATCTACGACTTTGTCTCCATGGGCGTGCGCACCCTCGCGCCCTACTACACCGTCGCCGCTGCCGCGCTCTACGGGCTGGGCCTGCTCGGCTACCTCACTTGGGGCCGCTACGAGCGCTGGCTCGTCCTGACGAGCGTCCTGGTCTTTGAGCTGCACGCCATCTCGCGGCCCTACCACCCGCGCATCTTGACCGACGTGCTCAACCCCTTGTTTGCCCTGCTCGTGCCGCAGCACGGGCCCTATCTGCCCTTCCAGGCCGTCCAGCTCGCGCGCAAGCTGAGTCTGACCATGTACATTGGCTTCTCGCAGATCGGCCCGCTGCTGGGCGCCGACACGCGCAGCGGCCAGATTGTGCCGGCCGACAGCGAGGCCAATGGTGGCAGCGGTGGACCAAAAGGCGCCGCCGACCCGGCCCTGCTGGCGGCGCTGGAGCGGCTCGAGAGCACGAGCCGGTCGCTGGACGCCGACGCCACGCGGCTGCTGGAGATGGAGATGGCGCCGTTTGTGGGCCAGGACGAGGTCCTAAGCAACGTGCGCGGCAAGATCAAGGAGTGGCTGGTGCAAAACACGATCCGCGCCGACCCCATGGTGCGCGACGCCGTCGGGCGGTCCCTGCAGCGGCGGCGGACGGATGCACCGGCAGGGGCACGCGGAACAAGGTAGACAGGTCTACGGCGAGACGAATGCATCATTTGGATTGGGAGTTGTTGGCTTTCTTTTGTGTTCTCATATTTTGCTCCTTAAACAGAATACCATCCCCATGTTTGGGTGGCCCATCTTGTGTGTATTGGCATAGACTTGTATTTTGAATAAGATTTTGCTGAAGGACATGACGAACGGAAAAACAAAGTACTGACTGTGATCATTTTACATAACAGAGAACTTTGTAAATCAAACCCAGCAAAACATAACGCCCCCATTCCCATCGCATTCCTAATGACGCCCCAGTCCGTTCGTCATCGTGCGCCACCGCAGCTACTTCCTTGCCATGTCTAATCGTACCTGGACTGTCTCGACAGCATCATCTGCGCAAGCTTGCACTCCTCGACGAAAATAGCCTTCTTGAATGTCTATTTCAACTCTGTTAGCTGTGTGCGTTGCAGAACATGGGGAAATAGAAATACGAACCTTCTCATTGTCCTTCATCTCTTTGGTAGCCTCAGCCGCTGCCGCATCGAGCTCTTTCTTGGCCTTGGCGAGGATCTGGTCACGCTCCTCATCGTCACCGCCGGCTCCGCTGTTATCACCGGTCATCGCCTGCAGCACGTCCGTCGCTTCGCTGTGTACCAGGCCCCACTCAGCCCAGAGCCGCTCGAGGTCGCTCTCGAGAGTCGCTGCAGCGGTACGAATCGTCACAATGCGGTCGACGATCCGCTCGTCCTTTTCCACCGGCCCTCCACCACCACTACCACCTCCGATCCCACTCCCATTGTTCTCGCGCGTCTGCACCTTGACAATCCAGGCCTCGGCCGGTCGGCTGAAGTGCGCTTGTTTGTCCGCCACCGCTGACAGGAACGCGTCTTCCATTTGGGCCATGCGGCCGAGGTCGGCCTCGAGAAGGTCCTGTGCGTTGGCCATGCGGTTTGCCGCTTCGCCATGCAGCTCCTCGGCCCGGCTCGAGTAACTTTCTGTACGGCGAGTGTCAGAAACCCATTTATACCATTATATTGAAGGAGGGGACTCACCCTGCAAGCCTTCCAGGTCTGGCCGGTCAATGTCTCCCGAGGGAGACGATGCCCTGATCATCTGTGCGGCCGGTGTGACCATGGCACGCGACGACGACTCGCCATACTGGAAGGTACAGTTGCCACTGCCGACGGCGTAGTTGGTAGTAGTAGTTTGACCACCCGAGCGGCTTTGGTTCCGGATCGACTCGAAAAAGGCGCCCGTCGGGTCGTTGGCCACCTTGTGGCGTGTCGGTGGCGGTGTCTGGTCGAGGTCGAGGCCGGGAAAAGCGCTCCCATTGTTTTCAGCCCCCTTTCCATTCTGCCCTTTACCGTCCTGAAGCACCGTTTGAAGGCGCTGCTCAAAGATCTCCGACCAGTCGGTCATCTTGAAAATGAAGGGTATCAGGAGGATAAATGGGGATGAAGATGCGGCGGGACAACCTTGGAAACCTGTTACAACAGCAAACTGAAGACGAGAATGGGAGAAAATGAAAGATCGGGAACGAATTTGGAGTCCATTTTCAGGGGGGTGATTGAAAGATATACTTGTGCATTTTTTAGGTTACCGGATGTAAACAATGGGAAGGAGCGACGTGTATAGCATCGCGAAGAGGGAAGGAGCATCTCGACCTCCTGCTCAAAGCAGTTAGGGGTATATGATGAGACAAAAACTCGGACTTCTCACCATTAAGGAAGGAGCGATGGCAGTTAGGTTTTCAGCTTCTAAAAAGCAAGGGCAAATATGGTATTGGGATATATATAAAAAATATCAAAAGAGCTAATCAAAACGCATCCAAAAATGTGACTATTCAAGGATAGCCATTTGGCGGCTGATGCAAAAACACAACATGCTCACTTCTCCATCTCTTCTCCCCTTCTCAAAGAACCACCCCGGTAATCATCATAACACCCATAAAGACTCTCTGCTTTTCGTCTAATCCTGAAAGGAGATGCAAAAGGTATAAGCGCCTGAAATGGAGAAGGCTGTAGGCGTACAAAATAAAAAAATAAAATAAATGTATGTCAACAAGGAAGGACAGGCGCCGGTCGCGGCCCCTCACTTCTGGTTGTACCGTGGTGGGAGCTCTGGAGCCCCAAATGCAGAGGGTGCCCACGACTCGCCGATATTGAGGTTGTGGCTCTTGTCCGACTTTTCCGATTTGGCAGACTTGTCCCGCTTTATGAGCTTGTCCTTGTCCTTGTCCTTATGGTGGTGGAAGGCCTTGTGGTGGTCGTGGTCGTGATCACGGTAGTCCCGATCTTGCTCGCGACCGCGCTCCCGGCCCTTGCCCCGGTCTTTCAGTTCGCGCTCCCGGACTTGTTCGCGGTCCTTGTCGAACTCGTTGTCGCGGCCGCCCATGGCAGGTGCGCCGACATGCTCGGGGCTGGCTGCCCGCGGCTTGCGGCTGATGATGCCGCTGAGGAACTTGCGTGCTTGCTTGCCGTTGCGCAAGATCTTGATTGAGCCTCCAACGTCGTATTGACCATTACCGCTGTCCTTGCCGTTGTTGTTGCCGTTATTGTTGCCGTTGTTGTTGCCGTTGTTGTTGCCGTTGTTGTTGCCGTTGTTGTTGCCGTTGTTGTTGCCGTTGTTTTTGCCGTTGTTGTTGCCGCTGCTACTGCTCATCTGCCAGCCCTTGTGGTCACGTCCCCAATTGTCGTCCACTTCGCTACCCGAGGACCCAGGCGGCGCCAGACCTCCACTACGGCTGCCGACATGGCCGCTGTAGCTGCTGGCGCTGACAGCCTCTGCATTGTCCATCCATGCCAAGCTGTTGCCGTAAGAGAGGTTGACGGTGTCTGCTAGGCTGGCCTTCTCCATCGATTCTGCAAGGGTGTCTTCCGTCATTGGGTGGGAGCTGTCGGCATCAGTCGAGTGTCGGAGCTGTTCCGTACGCGTAAAGCACTCGTCCGACCATGCTTGGAGCTCCACGCAGACATTGTTGAATTCCAGGAGATCGCCGTCGTAGACGTGTGTCGGCGCCGAAAGTGGGTGGGCGTGCATCCACATCTTCACCAGCGCGGCGATATAGTGGGTGTGGTCAATCAGATAAGGGAGGCTCGGGAAACCTTCGCGCGCTACAGGTGATAATCGGCCCATGATCGTGATAGGTGTCGAGTACGAGGCGGGTAGGATCGGGGGCGTATTTGGCTTTTCGGCTGGGATCGAGCACACGGCATCGATGAAGTTCTTCACTGACTGCCTTTGCACGGCCAAGAACCGGTTCATGGGCTCCATCCAGGTCTCCTTCTTGCCAATCGTGGATAAATTCGCAAGTGCCTGCAGGCCCTTGGCCATGAGAGTTAAGGTCCTCTGCGCACGCGGGCGTGGGTGGTCGCGCAATAGGCCGAACAGTTTGGGGTTCAGAATCGCTGGGCAGATGAAGCGGAGGAAGAGGAAGCCGGACACGCTCGTATAGGCGACGGTACGTAGGAAATCGCCATACCGGTCCTCGGCGACGGCACGGATGTATTTTAGGATGTGGCGGAGCTCGGGCGGGAACCGCGAGGCCGACGCTGCAATGCACTCCCACACTTCATAGGTGAATGCCATCAGTTGATCCCAGTGCTTATTGATGTCTTCGTTCGGGGACACCTTGCTGGGGTCGACCTCGCAGTCTGGGTTGATCTCATTGATCTCAAAGATCTTCTCGGACAGGACCTCTTCGAGGTATTCCTTGCCCAGGCGGCGCATGTGGAACTCCAAAGCCTGCGTCAGCAGGGAGTTACCTCGGAATAGGAGATTGGCTTCTCCCTGGAGCGAGCGGCCCATGTCGCGAACTATTTGTTCGCGGTCGCTCGAGGACTCGATGGACTCGTTGGACCGGAGGCGTCGACTGAAACGCATCTTCTTCATTGTTGTCTGGTTTCCGATGCCATCGATCTCGTCCTCGACCAAGGCCATCAGCCAGTCGCTGGCAGTGCCGGAAACCTGGAAGATGTTTAAGAACACCTCGGAAAGTCGGCGCAAGCTGCCCGGCATGACTTCTGCAATCTGCAGGGTGAGACCGGAGCTGAACTTGTGCAACATGTCTAGGACAGGCTTGTATTCTTTCGCAGAGAGGACGGCCAGCTCTTCGTGGTGGATCTTGACTAGCATCGTGCCCACAGTTTGTTGCCGGTCGTCAATGACGGGAAGCCATTGCTCGTGGTCTTTGCCTCTGTCCAGGTTGATCAGTGGGATGTCGACGGACCCGTAGTTGATTTCGCGCAGATTTCCCGTCTTTGGCAAGCCTAAGGATGCTTGGAGTTGGTTGGTAAAGCTGTCAAGATTTCCGTCCACGCGCTTGAGGACAACAGAAAGATACGGGAGTGTAGAGGGCAAGTCGCCGAATTCGCAGTCTTCCCGCCAGAACGGGTTCTTCGTGTCGGTTTTGATGGTTGTGCGGGCACGCACCTCACCATCAAGAATCACCTCGGCCAAGTAGTTCCCAATGAGCTGGTCAGGGTCATTGTTCTTTCCTGACTTGTCGTGGTGCCGGTCGTGGTGCCGGTCGTGGGTGCGCTCCTGTGGGCCAGGAACCTGGCTTCCATCGGGGAGTGTGCGAGGTTTGATTTTGGCCTCTGTGACGCGTAGGTTGAGAGTCTTTTCGAGGCGGAACAACCGCCGGTGTCTTAGTCGAACGGGCTCCTCCGGTGTGCCATTACCGCCTAGCTCCACGAACTGCTCCTCTGGAGTCTGTGGTGCTGAATCGTCGTCTACGGCTTTATCCTGCTCGGCGTGCACGTCCGTAATCGCGTACACTTGATTGCCCTTGGCAGGGTCCAGTGCGTAAACGTCTGGAACGGCGAAGGCTCGTAACAAGACAAACCACACTTCAAAGGCAACTCGTGAGTCGAGAGCAATGTAGACGGGTCGGAAGATGGACAGCTGCGTGGATGTCGGTGCATAGATAGGAAAGATGGCGATACAATAATCCTCGTCCAGAACAGACTTGTCGAGCTGTTGAATGGCGCAGCGACCCAGCTGAGCGAGCTCAATGACAGACAAAATGTTAACGTCGTTCTCTGTCATAAGCTTAAACTCGCCGTTCCCTTGCAGTATACAGGAGACGCGGCGCCACGAGGTCTGTATCGATCTGAGGTCGCGTGTGGATGGCCGCTTCACAATCGCGCGCGGTGATGTGGCAACACCCTTGTCCCACAGCATGACCTTGCCGACTTTGATGATGGTGCCCTCCTTCACCTTCACCGCAGACGCCCGGCGTTTGCCAGAGTCAATGGTAGACGAGCTCGTGCTGCGGCTGGTGGGCGGTTTGGGGGTGGAGGGAGCCACAGATACTACGCCGGGGTTCAGGCGCAGCTGCTGCCAGCAGAGGAGGGCGGCGAGCCATAGATCGAATTCTTCGGCTACAAGAGGCCGAAAGACAATCTCGGTTGTCGCCTGGGCGTTGGCGAGCTCCAAGCACTGGCCATCCTTATCGGGCCGGCCTGTGGGCACAATACGGCAGCCGCGCAGATCGGCCACCAGTGCAGCGTGGAACGGTCCGTGATCGCCGGCATCGAACATCAGACTGCCTTTCTCTTCTTCGATATAAGAGACTCCCCGGTGCCACGAGTCCTCTCCCAAGTTCCGGTATTCGATCTCGCCACGCATTCTTCCGCAGAGGGTTTTCATGAGCATGAGAACCTTGTTGGCATTGTCGGTCGGGATTGGTAATGGTAAGGAGTCGACGGAGGGCGGTGGTGAGATGAGGGGCGAGGTTGGGCGGGACGTCGATCTCTTGATAAGGCGCCTGCTCGAGGTCTTTTTCTCTCTTGACGAGGTAGCCGAGGTAGCGGACGACGTAAACCCGGTCCCGCCGAGGGAGGAGATGCTGGCTGCGGACGAGGACGCGGTGATGCCACCGATTGGAGCTGGCGTTGGGGTGACCTGGGTCTCAGAGGATCTGGTGGGGGCGATTAGGGGGTAGCTAAGAAGAGACTCGAGCGGGGGACCTTGCAGCGAGGACGTCGAGCGAAAGCTGCTATCGGCCGTTCCGGACGAAGAGAACGAACCAACCCTATTCCTGGTCTCGGAAGAGGCGCTGGGGACAAGGGGCTCGCGAAACAAAGAAACACCGTCCATGGTATGCGTCCGAGGGCGAAAGACGGCGGGTCGGGGTGGGGGGCTGGACGAAGTAATGTTACCGTCAAGGGGGCCGGCCATGGCGTCGCTGAACACGACACCCTGGCGGCGACTGGTTGCGCTGCCATGGTGAGACAGAGAACCTGCGCCAGAGAGGGCTCTTGGCGAGCCTTGGGGTGACATAGATCCAAATACGCGTGGTTGTGGGGGAGGTACTGTGGAAGAGGAGTTGCTCGAGTAGGCGTTGGCTGCATCCAGCAGGTCTTGTGTGACGGTTCTGCGGTGGTCGAGGGGTTCAGGTGTGACAGCTCGAATTGTAGACTGCATAGTGGTGGTGGGCGCGGAAGCAGGGGTAGATGCGTCACCCGGAGCAGTGGAGGTGTGGGTGTTGATGCTGGCGCGGGAGACGGGCGGCAGCGGAAACGCGGCGCTCTCGCTCGGGCGCGCGGGTGTCAGAGGCGACTCTGGCAACGAAGGAAGATGGGGTATGCGAGACGACGATGTCTGGGATGTCTGGGATCCTTGAGACAGCTGCAACCCAGCCCGGTGGTCAAGCTGGGGAGAGGCAAACTGTGGGGTCGGGGAGGTGGGGTGCTCAGGCAAGCTCACGGGCCGATCCCGGTCTCGATCCCGGTCTCGATTCCGTTCACGGTCGCGGCCGAAAGAAGACCGCCCTTCCATCGTGGACGGGTGAGTTCTTTTGGGTTTGTGGTAGGTCGCGTGCGTATCAGCGGCGTGTCTGCATTGCGCAGAAGGGGGTGTTTGCTGCAATCGGTCGCGCGATTTGTCGAGGAAGCCAATGTTGGTGGTCGGGGCTCCCGGTCGATCACCTTCGTAAATCGCCGTCCATCTGGCCTAAAAGCATCAACGGCCGGCTATGAGGCGCGACAAGGTGGCCTGACGTTCCACCGGCGAGAAAAAAAGGGTGGAGGTGAAGATTGGGCGTGTGCGTCTTCCGGTACAGCTCACGTCGGGGTATTTTTTAAAACAGTTTCTTTGCGCCACGCATGGCAGATCCGAACCGTGATATGGGGCGTCCGTTGGTCCGTTACCATTCTCGGGCCAAAAGAAAAAGTGTAGAGAGGGGCGCGTGGCTGCGTGGAGGCTGCTGAAATGTAATGTAAATGGGAGCAAAAGAAAGATGCGGAAGAGGAGAATTCGAGTTTGATCGGGAGACGAAGAGGACGAGAAAGGCGGCGGGACGGAAGAGGAATGAAGAAGACGGGGGACAATCAAGCGAGGGAGAGGAAAGACAAAGCGGCGGCCGCGGGGAAGGTTGCTTTGTGTGGGCGTGTGGACAGCTGAATGCCTCTTGGGAGGAGGAGGAGTTTTAGAGGAAGTTTGGGCTCCACTGGCAAGTCAGTGGCGTCCGCAGACTAGCGCAAGAGCGCAAGCTAGGTAAAATGTCGATGGGGCACCGCGTATGTCGTAGCTTCAGTAGTCGTGCTCCGTACTCCGTAATGCTCTCCAAATCACAGGCAAAAACGCCCGTGGTGGCCGGTGCGTCGCGAGATAGGCTTGTGCTAGAGATGGGGCTGGGATGGCATTATTTGGGCACCTGGTCGACGGTCGATAGCACTAGATGATTGTGGCCGTAGTGCAAGAGCAGGGAGCTCTTGGTGCTATGCGCGGCGTGTTTTGCTTGCAGGCGAGTCTTGACCAGATACGGCATCAGTGGGAATGCGAAAGGAGGGCAACGAGCGAGGTGATATGGTGGAGAGGGGGGGCTGGCGGAAGAACGAAGAGCGCGAGATGAAGAGAGCACGGAAGACGTGAGCTCCGTGGCCAACAAAGTGGGAAAACAGCGCAATGGTATGCGTGATCGAAGACAAGGCGGTTCAAGGCCCTGTCGGGGCGGTGGCGGCGAGGCGAGTTGGACTAATAGGGACGGCCCTAGCAAAGCGAGGCCAAAGTTGGATGTGATTGCGATGGCGATGATGTCGATGATCTCGACGCCGGTACTGGACTCGACGAGGGGAACAGCACGGTAATTTGTGTGGATTTGGGGGCTAATAAAGGCGCTGGGCTGTGCCGCACTTGGTGGGCCGCAGGCTTGGGATCAAGTCGCCCTACTTGGTGTCGTCGAGATGAGGTTTCTGGAGGAGGATGGCAAAGATGGAAGAAGAGGAAAAGGGGGAAGACGTGGAAGATGTGGAAAAGTACGGTGTATTGGGGAATCAAGATAGCGAGGAAGGAGCAGGCGTGGTTTCCTGCAGACTCGACGATACAGCCAGACAGGGAAGGAACGAGCACGGGGTACGGAGCATCGTCCGCACGAATGCAGGCAACGGAGCAAGAACACGGGGAAGGAGCAACCAACCGAAATGGAGGAACTGGCGCAGGGAAGGTGCAATAATATCGACCATTACAGAGCATTACGGACGAAGGCCAGATTTGGTCGCATCTCACCTTTCGTCTTGTCTATCTATCTACCCATTCTACCAGCCATCTCGCAGTCTTGGCTCGCCCTCCATCGCTGACGACACAGCAGTGCTACGGTCCCTATCAAGCGACGAGCAAACGTGCCATGTTTCAATTTCAGTGCGTGGGAATGTGCTCGTTAATATCTGGCCCGATCGACGTCCGCCCTCCGCACGAGGAAATCAAAGAAACAAGGAAGCGACCCATCTGTGTTCTTCCATTCCTTCTTTTTCTTCTTCTTTCTTCTGCTGTTTCGCCTGTTCTCGTAACTTCCACATGCGGAGCCCTCGATCGTGCGTATCTCTCCACGGATCCCACGCTCTGTGCGTCGTATCTTGGTCGACTCCACGCATCTCCCTTTTTCACTCGTCGCCACGGGAGCACACACAAAACTAGACAGCTCGAGGTCGATTTGCGGAGAAACGGCCAGGACAGTGGGCCCTATGTCTGGGACGGATGGGCCTGAAGATCGGCACGCTTATTCTGCAATAGAGGTGGTCCCTGCCTTTTCTCCTCTTTTACCTCTTTTCTCTCTCACTCACTTTCACCTCCCAGCTCCCCTATCGCATCTCACCCACACCCACAAGAGGGAAACGAGAGAGATTATTGAGAAAAATGACTACGGCAGGTGGTCCTATTGGTCTGGCCCTAAGCCTGGACAGGCCTGGGCTGGTCTAGTCAGGCAGTACTCCGTAGACCCCCAGCATGTTTGTCGGAAAGGAAGACCGCATTTTGGGAGAGCAACGAGGATCTCTTTTTGCTTTTGGGGAACCGTTTGGGATCTAGCTTCAGAAAGCTTGGGAGACGCAGGGGGGACGAGCATGGCCTGACAGGCGCTTTTGTGGGAAATGAAAAAAGAAAAGAGCCAAGAAAGCGCAAAGAAAAGGAACAACGAAAGAACACCGAGAGAATAATGAAGAACAACAGAGAAAACAACCGTCGAGCAGGGCCGGGCCAACAGCTAACCATTGCCACGCAGACAACATGCAAGTACAACAACACAGCGCAAAAATAATCGTGCTGTCGCCAATCTCTAGGAAACCAACAGGCACCAGCCAGAGTCAAAACATCAACGCCAAAAAGCATATGGGGGCGATCTAGCTCTCCCTGTCCTAGGTCGATAGGGTTGGTGATACGACATAATACTCCGTACTCCGTATGGAGAAAAGTGCAAATCACCATCCAATGGCCCCCCAACCCCCGTCTCGACTCCGCCAAAAAGCACACCGGGAAACCAAAAATGGTCTTTTGCTCTATCTCGACCAGTCCAGGCTACTCCCACTCCGTAATCTTTGTGAACATAAAATACGACCGCCATGGGGTATCGGGGTATTGGCATGGGGATCGCAGGGATGCTTGTGTCAGACAGCGGAGCATCGTCTACGGAGTGCGGAGTGCAACTTTACGAGCAGAGATGGGATGGCATGGATGCTGGACAGGCCAGGCCAGGTCAGGCCAAACAAGGGAAAAGATGTGCCGGCGGACGAAGCGACCAATTTGGAAGCCTGCCTCCTCTGGGCTCACCTACGACGCACCGCAAAGGGCGAGAAATGGGAGGTGGTCAGCAAAATGGCATCATGGTGCTTCCTTTCCCCCTCGGAAATCTCCAACAGCTCCACCAGTCGCATCCTCCTCCGTGTGGAGCGAGAGCGTGGTACTATGAAATAATACGTCGCATCCTCAGGGGTGGCGATGCCGAGGAGAAATCTGGTGCGAAGGAGTAGACGACGGCATTCTCCGGCCCAAAGGCAAATCGTGGCCGCCATGCGTGCGAGTGAGCGCGTTGCCGCGAAAAGCGCTGGGAAGACGATCTTGGTTCTCGGATGGCTAGTATCTTTTACTGGCTAACGGGCCATGGGACCAGGTCATGCCATGTGCTGTGAGCCGTGTGTCGACTGCAGGCGTGTTTTGTATGCAGGCGTGTTTTGTATGCAGGAACCAGGCACCGGCTAATTCCAGGCCTGAAATAACGCTGCTCGTGAAGGCCAGCCATGGCGCTTGCTCCCCAAAAACGTATATCTGTGCGTTGAATGGCTTTTCTTGATTGCAATGTCGAGAATGGTGGACGATAACTTTGGCATACGACGAACAAGTAGAGTTAACAACTTTCTAGAACAGCTGTTGTGATGCGCAACTAGTGCAAATCATTCAGGAGCGATCTGTTGGACTGCGTAACTGTAGAACGTACCTGTGCTGAGAGTTGTCTTTCAACGGGCGGGCGCGATGCACTCAGCGCAGCTCGAGAGATGTCCTTTCCCGCCGGGGAAGCACGGCCGCTGACGCCCGCTGACACTTTGTGAGAGACATAAGAGTCAACGATCCGAGATTACAAAGTACGTGTCGTGGCTGCAATTCCGGAGAAATGCGCGGACACGACTTCTGCGCGACCAGGGCAATCAATGTGAGGAAATACAAAGGCAGAAGTTCAAGTGCGGTGGAGATCGTCCTGTTAGTTTTGGGAACAGTGCCGAGACAGTGCAGACAGTGTGAGGTGCGAAAGCACTCAATTCCTACTGTTACTGCACTGTCTTTTAAAAGTGGAAATATTCGTGGCGGTGCATTTTCAAGCCACAATAATATTTTTTCGTCCCTCCCTCCATCCCCTCTTTTTTCCTTGGGGCTGCCGGAACGCACAAACTTTTTTTAGGTCGGAAAAATTAGAGACTGTGTGCAAAAAAACCCTCTAGGTCCAGCATCAGCAAGCTTCTTTTACACTCCCGCAAAATCGACACTTCACGAACATCACATCACACCCAACGACAACGACTCCAGCCGAGTAACAACCGCCAAGATGGTCAACATTCCGAGTAAGTAGTCGAAACGAACAGACAAAGCGCAGGAGAAGGACAAGGGACAGGATATCGCCAGCAAGCCACCGCCAAAGCCATCACACCGTCGAATCGCGAATCGAAACCAGGAAGCCGCCAATGTCGAAGTTTTCTCGGGCCACGATACGACAGGTGACGGCAATGGCGACGGCGACGATTGTTGGCGATGGGAAGGAGACCATGGCTTTGTTCTGACTGTTGTCATGTTGAAATTCTGATTGCTAACCATGTTCCGTGTACAGAGACGAGAAAGACCTACTGTGCGTTCACATCCCCCTCTTCGAACACCGACGACTGAACACGGATTACCCCGTACCCCCCTCGACGACAAACTTTTTTACGAACGAGAGATTTGGATATTAACCTGTGATTTTTCTTGACGTACAGGCAAGGGCAAGGAGTGCCGCAAGCACACCCAGCGTACGTATATATCCTTTCCTGGACGAGAGAAACGCATCCCATCTGGCACAAACAGGACGACAACGACAAAACAAACGACAAGGAAAGACGACTGGACAACGGGGAGCCGAGGGGTCAGAGGGGTTCAAAGGAGGGGCTCATACTACTTCCTATGTCCCCTCGGCAAATCGACGACTTGATGGGCGGCGTTGGAGCGCAGCCCCGAAGAATCTTGAAGAGTGCCAGATGGGAGGAAACACCCGAATCAACGAAAGACGACGACATGACGACGGAAGGCTAACAAGCAACAGACAAGGTCACGCAGTACAAGACGGGCAAGGCCAGCCTGTTCGCGCAGGGTAAGCGTCGTTACGACCGTAAGCAGTCCGGTTACGGTGGTCAGACGAAGCAGATTTTCCACAAGAAGGCCAAGACAACCAAGAAGATCGTGCTGCGTCTCGAGTGCACATCATGCAAGGCCAAGAAGCAGCTGCCGCTGAAGCGCACCAAGCACTTCGAGCTCGGGTACGTTACCTATTCTCGCTTCGCTCACTACTCCTTTGCTTTCGGTACTAACAACTCCCAGTGGTGACAAGAAGACGAAGGGTGCGGCTCTGGTGTTCTAAACGGATCGCCTGCTGCCAACCTCTCTTGTTCTTTGTTTTTGTCCCCTTCATTCACGCCATTTTGCTTTTGTCTTGTCCTCTTTTTTCTCTCGCCCGCCCTCTCTCGTGCTCGCGCCACAACAAGGCGCGCGCGCTGAGGAGATTCTCGACAGCAGAGAAATGGCCTTTCTCTCGCTTCTCTCTCTCTCTCGCTTGCTGCTCTTCCGACCCCATAAACTCGCCCAGAACCGACCAAGAATCATGACCACCCGCCAATGACCCTAAACAACGCATTCTGGCGGGGGCGCGCAAACAAATCGACCGGGTTTTCTCACGACGCTCTTTCTTTCTTGTTTCCTTGTTATTGCTTCTTGCATCGGGGATGGGTATCATTGGTGTTCTTTCTTTTTACGGGAGTACCCTTGGGACACGGACATAGCCAAGCACCAAAAAAAAACACAACCATCAAAAATTGTACGGGACGGGGTCGGAGGATTTGGGATTTCGTGTGTCCGGTCTGTCTTTTTTTTTCTATTACAACTGTTGTTTTTTCCATTTGTAATGCAGACGGGCTACGAAGCATAAAAACAACCAAAAAATAACGAAGACAGAAATCAAAACAAAATAAAAACACTTGAAAACTTACGGTTTTGGTGGAAAGAGGCGAAGCCTTGATTCTTCTTGACTTGACTCTTACTGCCTTTTTATTGTCATAACTCTTTAGATTCCCCGTCTGTTTATTCTATTCCGTCTCCGGGGTGTACGGTTTGGGATAGTAATTCGCATCTACCAGAGTGGTAGAGCGGCCCTGGCTTCAGAAACCCTGCCCGACCATGACGCTGCGGCCTCCGCCGTACCACAGGGCGCCCGTACGCGCGTCGAGCCCGCGCTCCTGCCCGACCACCCACTCGCCGACCAGCCGGCGGTGTGGCGGCGGCAGATCGGGCTTCCGGTAGCCGCTTGCCTCTGTGTCCGTCTCCGGCGCCTCCCACACCTTGTCCCACACCTCCTTCTCCAGCCATGCGTTGATCTCGTCCAGCGTGTCCACCCACGCCTGGCGCGCGGCCGGCGTGGCGTGGTCCTCTTGCCCAATGAACCGCCCCAGCGTAATGTGCGCGCTGGGCACGACGTACCGCGACGCCACATCGATGCCCGTGGCCTGCGCGCGGTCAAACAGGTCGCGCCGCAGGTGGTGGTACGTGTACGCGTCGTCCGTGGCGACGGCGTCGGCGTTCTGCGCGGGCGGGATGGGCGCGGGCGACGCCGCGGGCTCGCCGGCGGCCGGCACAAAGGACAGCGCCACGGCGGCCAGGTCGTACGAGACCATGGGCTTGACGAGGCGCGCGCGGTGCGCGTAGGGGTAGTTGACCAGCGAGGCGATGCCCGACTCTTCGATGCCCTCATCCCCCGTCACCTTGGCCTTGGCCATGGTGTCGACAACGGCAAACGCCTCGGCGGGCGTCTTGGAGTGGGTGATCTCGAGCGCGGTCATGTGCTGGCGGTTCATGGGCATGAGCCACAGCCCGCGCGGGGCGGCCTTTTGCAGGAGGGCCTGCACATGGGCGGCGAGCTGGAGGACGTGCTCCGGCGGCCGGGCCCAGAACACAAGACCGTGGCGCGGGTCGGCAAAGGAAGGGTCGATGCTGGGGTTCTCGATGCGGACGAGAAACGGGTCGACGAGGACCTCTGTAAAGGCCGGGTCAAGATACTTGGCGCGCTGCTGTTCGTTGCGCAGCGTGCGGTGCGTCAGGTAGAGCGCCTGGATCTTGGCCGGGTCATTGTCGCAGGCGTTGATAAGGGCCTCGTAGGGGTTCTCGCCCGGCTGGATGACGATGCCCGACAGGTCCTCGAGCTTGTTCTTTGCGTCTGTTGGGACAAGAGCGGCCATTGTAGGTGAGGGGTGCTTAACCCAGAAAGAGGGAAGGTGCTGTTAGATGTGTCGCGAGGCAGGAGGTAGTCGGGATCGTCCAGTAGCAGGGGAGCTCTCGTCACAATGGCTTTTGAGCTTCATAAGCAGAACCAAAGCTCATGATGGCTTCAATTGTTGATTGCATGTTTCCTTCTCGACTTTTTTATTCAAACCGAATTTTTTCTGCCTTCTTACATTTTTTTTTCAAACGTGCAGCTTTGTATTGTCCCACCCAAACAAAAAGACACATGCCAGGGCAAAGGCGCACACGGCAGTGTCCCCGCTCGCTGATCTCTGCTCCGGAGTGGTGCCGGAGGTGGAAGGAGACAACTGAGGAAAGAACTGAGCGAGGGGCCAGATCCTGGTCAATGGCCCCAGAATGCCAGCCAACGTGCCTAAAGTCTCGCTGAATTAGGCAGCTCCGCTAACTCGCTTTTGCACGCGTTCCACCTACTCGGGTTCGTTCAACGGTGAATTTTGGTGTCATTTTGGGCTTGTCTTTCTCGTTTACTTTGATTCCAGAACTCATCTTACAATGGAACAACGTCTCAACCATTGCAAACAACAAAAGACGTGAGAACTGATCCCGAGGATGGATCAAAAAGTTCACGCCGTCCACGTCAATCGGAATATCGTACCGGTGTAAGCGTCCTGCGTAGAAGGCCCGTCTTATGAAAAACCTCTTTGGACAAAAAGTAAGAGTCATACGGGGGACGCTTCTCATTGGCGTTCCCCATCTCGGGGATACAATCTGGGGTACACTCGGCCGTTCGCGCATGTAACCTGCCCCAAGCCACACCGGTGTCGGCATCGCGGAGGCATTTTTTCCCCCTTCTCTTTTCTCGGCGGCCTGTTTTGTGATCACAGACACCAGAGGGTCTAGCCCTCTATCCGGACGGCAACCATTGTGTGCCTTGTCGCTCGGTCATTTCCTTTTTGTGTCAAGCCTCGCGCCTTTTCCTGATCCTTCGTCTCCAGCATAGTGCCCGTGAAAGGCGTGAAGGGCATGCAAGGCTCGCAAGTCGCGCGAGTCGTATCGCCGGCTGCGCAGAAGGTGTTCCTCGCGCCTCGTCATCGACTTAGGCATCATCGGCTTAGGCAGCGTCAACCGAGCGGGGGCCGGCATTACGACGGCGACGGCAACGGACATGACATACAGATGGGGACTGCTGCCTGGCGCCACGTGCTGAGGTTGCAGAGACGGCTCTTCCAGGCCCTCTTGCTTATGTATCTTTCTCGCACGGCAGCTGATGCAGAACAGCGTGATGAACGCAAGGACGACAACGGCAATGCACAGGAAGAAGAGCAGGAAGAGCACGGAGAGTTCGTTGGGGTGCGTGTTGGGCGTGACAAAGACGACATTGTCACGGACATCGAGCCGGGGCGAAGATGGACCGATACCTCCTCGCATCATCGCGATTGTGTCGGTGAAGACAAGGTTGACGCATTCGAAAAGACGCAGTTGTCGTGAGCAGGGCGTGGCCGGTGGCGCATGCTTTGTCTTTGCCTAGAATCGACTCTGGGGATCGTCAGTAGGCATCACCGAAAGGAACACAGTTGGAGCGTCTTCAGGAACTCACATGGGAGTAACATGTCATGTCCAACCTGTTGTCGTCGTCATCAAGGAGTGTAGGCAGCTCATCTTTTGACCAGGGAGAAGAAAACGCGTTGTCTTGATGTCTGGAGAAGATAGATGCTGCCTCTGAGAAGCACACCGTCGAGCACCTCTCATCCTACCCGCCAACCCATCATATCCGTTAAACAAGACAAGACGCAGGGGTTCCCTTCAGCAGTCTCGAGATCCATCCTTTCATTCATCACGGCTGTCTTTGTAAACCAGGTCGTCGTTGTTTCGTCGGATTGAACCGAACCGTTGCGACAGCTGTCGTTTGCTATGACAGATGCCAGGTGTGTGAAGGACGAGGTGCTTCTTTCCATTTAGGCGGTGAATGCCTTGTGTGTATTCCAGGCAGGAGCAACGGTTGTTCCTGCCTCGCTGTCGCATTGCTATCTTCTATGGGTTTACAACAGGTAGATGAGGCCTTTGGTTTGTGGAATAAAAAAAATTATATGAGAATAAAGCAAACATTTTATTAGAAAAAAAAACAAGCAAAAATCCCTTATTTGTATCTACTTCATCCTTATTATTATCCATTTTTTTTAAATCAAGAAGGTAAATCAAGAAGGCAAACGACAAGTATTGTTTATCTGTTTTTATTTTACATTCTCCTTTTTGTCGAGGGAAGGAACGAGCCTCGGTACATGGCCTAAAACGGAGTTTTTCAACAAGGAGGCGATTTTTGGGGTTGCACCTCTCTTATCAGTCGGCGCTTTTTCGTGACACCGATACTCCCCGCTTAAACTATCTCAAGGGCTGGACAAGAGCAACTCAATTGAAGACAAGGACGACGAGACGCATCAAATCCACAGGCGACAAGAGAAAGACCACCCGCAAGTCACCTTCTCGGCGGATTCGACGATACTTGGGACGAAACAGCCTACTTTTTTGGCACGAGTTTTGGCAGAGGCTAATCTCAAAAGAACGGCCGAAAAGGGGCACGAAAAGAAGAGACGAAACACGCCGCGGGCCGTCAGCTACCTGGGAAATCCAGCAGCCCGGTTGCCTCAGCCGGGACGGTTAATACGTGCGACGTCATTTTTCGCACCCCTTTCTCTCGCCCTTCCCCCCTTCTTCTCCCTCCACACCTCCCATGCCTGACCGGCTCGACGTCGCGGCGCTGCGGCTGGCCGTGCCCGCCGAGCCGTTGACGGCCGCCGCGTTCGCGCCCTTTGGCGACGTCATTGAGAATCCGCGGCCCGACGTGCACCCCTCGCAGTTTGCGCGCGCCTTTGGAGCTTCGGGCGCATCCCACCTGCATCACCCCGTCTCCGCCAACCAGGGCTCCGCCATCAAGTACCAGCGCGTGTCGCGCCTCGCCGACCGCTACGCCACGGGCAAGGCCCCGAGCGGCACGCCATCCGAACCCCTGGCTAGCATGTTCGTTTGTGCCGCCCGCACGCTGCTCGAGGGCGGCCGCTTCCCCGTCACCATCCTCGAGCGCCACCCCTACACCACCCAGACGTTTGTGCCGCTGTCGCCGCTGTCCGCCGCCGACACGCGCTACCTTGTGATTGTGGCGCCCACCCTGGCGGATGCTGCCCGCAACAACCCGCCTGACGTCCGTGGCCTGCGCGCCTTTGTGGCCCGCGGTGACCAGGCCGTGACGTACGGCGCCGCGACGTGGCATGCGCCCATGGCCGCGCTGGGCGCCGCCGGCATGGCGCTGCCGTTCTTTGTGTTCCAGTTTGCCAACGGCGTGGGGCCCGAGGACTGCCAGGAGGTGGTGCTAGACAGCGGCACGGCCTATGCCGAGGGCACGAGCGCCGTCGTCGTGCGCGTGCCATCCGCAGCAGCAGCATCGTCTCCATCGTCGTCGCCATCGTCACCTGGCCTCTGGTCAAAACTATGAGCTTCCCCCTCTCTCTCCCTAAACGAGGGGCGGGCTGATATTGCACTTGCACTACGAGGGGGAAGGAAGGGGGGTCATCTTTCCCGGGTTCCGTTCCGATTTCCCCTCTCTGTTTACTTCAAGATCTATTTTGATATTTCTTTGCATAATTTTTTTGGCATCAAATCGGTAGCGAGCCATTGGGATACTAGAAATAAAATAAAAGATTGTTTGCAGAATAGAGAAACGAGCACCTTGGTCGTTCCAGGGTCCTCGTCTGGGCCACAGTCTGGGTCGCATGGCGCTCGCGCCGTGGGTTGCGTGGTGCCACTCATATTTATATTGCCTTCCCAATGATATAGGATGGGCTTTCTAGAATAGTTTTGAGTAGACAGTGTGAAGTGTTTTTTTTTAATAAAAAAAAGAAAAAAGATTATACCTTTGGAAACCTGTAACAAATATACCATAAGCGTACCTTAGAAACACATGTGCATATTGGTAGATATGTGAACATGGTCTTTGTCTATCTTCTTCTCTTCTCGTTTCCTTTCTTTTGTGCTACTCTGGCTTGTAATCGTAAGGGAGATCGGTTCTGATATCAAATCTACGTCATAGAATACCAGTACATGGTAAAGAGAAAGGCGAGAGAGATGGGGTTAAGAGAAGACGGCCGGCCATCTGGCGTGAACCGGGCCAGGGGATGCCCCTGCACACAACTATTCGACGGCGGATCTAAAGGCATGTCCATCCCATGTAAAACTCTCTGATGTAAAAGGATACTCCACGATAGACACACCAGGTATGCGATCCGGGGGCGCGAATATGGGAAACCTCAGGGTCCAGACAGGGACCAGGGGGGAGCTTATTTTTACCTGGATGATGCTGTTCCGGGCACGTTGTCTTGGAGAAAGTCTGACAACCAACAGCCAACGGCCAACGGGCCATGCAATACGTATACGTCGCATCTTCTCTTGTGGTCTTGTTCTGTTATTTTCTTATACATACCTTTCGGCCTCCCCCAACGCTAAGCCCAAGATTCTTTATTGGGGGGTGTGGGAGAGGAGGGACAGAAGACATGCAGACACTCAGAGCAAACTCTAAAACCAAATTGCTACTCGCCCATCTTCTCTTATGTGCTTTTCTCTCCCCGAACGCCAAGACCACCACACCCCCGGTAAATGGTATTTTGTGAGAGACAGGCCGGCACGGGGAGAAAGAGGCAAGAGAGACAGACGTACGTCTAGGCGTCTCAGCTAATGAAACACAACGACAATGGGGCCACAATGACGACGATGACGACGACAGCAACGAAAAACGAAAGAAAAAAAACGCGGCAATAGATCATGTCGATGCATACGGGACGGGGATATGATCTATTTTTGTGAGAGAGCGAAAGATAAAGGGCGGCAATGAGGGCAAAGTCCGTTGTAATGTTCCGAGTCCGATGATAAAACAAAAGGCCATAAATAGAGGGAAGAAAGTTAAGAAAGAGAGAAAATACCGCAAACACGGGAGAGTAGGTAGGCATAAAGAGTCGACTCGCTGTTCTTGTGTACACTACAGCAACAGTAGAAACCGCGATTTGGCGACGGGCTTGGCATATATGTGCATACGCCCATTCATATGGACACAAAGTGGTGCCTGCAGTCTGATTCCAAGAAGTTGGGTAATAGAAGGGCTGCTCGACCGAGGAGCGAGAATAAAAGCGGCAGATGAATAAGGAAGGGGGGGGGGGGGGTGTGAACCCTGCATTTGTTTTGTCCGGAAGAAGCGATACACTCATGGGAAGAGGGAAAGAGAGAAGGAGCAAGTTGGAACTTCTCGTCAGGAAGGTGCGGATGGTTTGGGATACCTTTCGTAGGAAGGTGCAAACCTCTCAGGCCAGAAGGAAGGTGTCAGTAAACCTTTTCTATTCAGAGGGAAGGTGCGTTTGGTAGGTGCTGCTCCCATTCTCAATGCGTTTCTGTTGTCCAGCCAATTTTTCGTTCTCCATCCCCCTTTCCACTTTTGCCTTTGTGTTCATCTTATCAATACAGCCGGATCGCATCCCCCCACAAAGCCCAATTTTGTAAAATTGGTATGTGACGACATGTCACTGTCGAAATCTCGGTTCACTCAGCCTCGACGACTTCTACAATGGTAATGTCTTGGCTCACATTATTTACCATTTCCTCCCATATCGTCTCCATTTTGCTGACCCTTTGATATGCTTGACTACCTATAGCTTGATTACACCGACTGTTAATCATCTTGGCCGTGTCGATACAGCCCACCGGGACTTTTCTCGTCTGAACTCTTCTGCCCGGATGGACGGGCCTGGGTTTCCACGCGGAATGTCCCGCCAAGAAAACCATCAGAAATGGCAAGACAGTAGCGATAGCGGTCCTCCTACTCGTTTCTGAGCCACCTTCGTCTTCTCGCTTAGAGTCTGAGTGTACCAAGGAGGCGAAGGCCTTGCCTTCAGCCCTCTGTTTTACTCGATAACTTCGTCCAGGACCTGGCTTCGCCGTCACAAACATATTGTCGACAAGTGGGCTCATACTGTCTTGCAGTCGAAACGAACGCCAAGATGCTCATGTCACTTTCTCTGTAAGTGATTCCCCGTCGTGCATCCACAGTGTGCTATTTATTGATCTCACAGCTGGCCTGACTGCCCGGTGAGCTACATCTCTCAACAGCTTTGAAAAACGCTTAGCCAAATATTTCAAGAGCTTATGGTTCTTGTATGAACCAGACCCGTTGATCGCTACTAGCTTCACGCATAGAAAAGCCTCCAAAATATATCCGTCCATTTCACGGGTTGTCAAGATCAAAACAGAACATGAAAAATAAACGAGATAGGAAAGAAAACAAAGACAGCAGAAGCAAAAAAAACAACAAGATATTCGATCGGCCCTCGTGCGGCTGACCGGGCTACCCATATCAATAGCATCTAATATAGGCAAAATGCCTCCCCTCCTCCTCTTTCGCCTTATATTTGATAGCCTTTTTTTTCTGAGAAGAAACATGCTGACCATATTGAACACAGCCCTTCCCCCCTCCTGGATCATAAAAGAAACAGGGACAGCACGCCAGACCCCCGGCTGGTTCTTTCAGGTACCCGAAATAGGTTCTCCCCAAAGGAGAGACACAAATGCCAAAGGGTGTGCACCCATACCAGGCCGGGATACACTCCTCTTGCCATCTCCCAACTACCACTTTTTAGCCACGCCCCCACCATCGTCACCATGCCCTCTTATGTCCCTACTCGTCGGGTATACGCGATGCCACCCTATCTTGAGACTGCAACTGTGCGCTTTCATTTACCTCTTGATCTCTGTACCTCGCTGGCATCGCTCAGACGGCAGCTAGAATTAATAAAGGCCCCTTCCGGCAAAAGAGAGCAGGGATGTCCCTTGTTTACAACGTGCCTTGTCCGTATCCCGATACTAGAGGAACACACACACAAACATGCCGGCTAGAACAACGACGTTCGTGGCGAGCCTTTTTTGAGCTCGAGCGTCGTGCCTCTCGCATGGCGTGTTGAGAAAACCTCACTCGATGTAGTGTATGCTCATATCCCCATCGGACTTTTTTTGCGCTTTGTCTCCCACACCCTCCTCGATTGTCTTCATCTCTCCCACCATATGTATACTCAATGTATGTCGTATAATCTAACAGCCGTGTGGCCGTGGCTGTACGCGTGTATGTGTGTACGTCTCTCTTCGAAGACTGTACCTCTTCTAGTCCTGTCTGCCTTTTCTTCCCGTCCAACCTTCTTTTGTCTCTCTATTGTGCCTTCGTCCCATTTCCTCTCAAGCTGAGCTTCTTTGTCAATCTCCGTCTTTTCGTCTTATGTTTCCTGTTATGAGACACCCCGTTTTTGAACGAAGAGGCGCATTTTCCCTGACGGCAGCCTTGGTTCCTGGTAACCGCATCTTCACAGCCTGAATTCAGGCCAATCTAGGGTCCGCAAAAACCAGCCGGCCCTCTATCTCCCTCTTCTCAAACTCCCCTGTACCTTCTTCCCTCAGTCGTTGTTCCTCTTTAATAAGGTTTTGTCAGTGAATTAAGAGGGCAACAAAAATTGTCCCACCGAACGGCACGATGCAACTTGCAAAGGTTTAAAAAAGGAAACGAAACAAAGGTACACTCAAAAAATAAACAAGAGCAGCGTCATCATTTTTTCTGCCCTCTCTACATCTTATTTTATTGCTTGTTTATTCCGTCTCCGGCACCGCGAACGGCCCTCCCCCCTCTGGCCTGTCCCATCTACCCGTCCCCACGCGTCTTTCGTCTATTGTTTGCCTCCGATGTGGCCATCCTTCTGCCTTTCAGCCACCAGCCTTGCACTATATTGCTTTTTTCCCTAAGCCCATTTTCTTGGCTCTCAAGATGTATATCATGGCACGGCGGGTCTTGGATGGGGGAATGCCAATGGATATTGATATTGACCCTCGATATGGGAAACACATGGCCCCTTCCACGCGATCGTTTCCCTTTGTCTATTTTGTGCCCTACTCCTCCGTCTCTTTTCCCGGACTCATATTTTCCTACAATTGAGGTCCCTTGTGGAATGATTGTGAAGAGAGACTGGCCTCTTATTGCCCCGATCGTACATAAAACCAACCCTACCCCAGTGCTCTCGACCTTTTTGATTTTTCTCTTCCTCTCGCTTTTTTCATTGTCTTGTTTCTCTTCGATCTTGTTTGGTTCCTCCATATTTCTTTCTATTTTGTCTCTCAATGCCCGGCATCTTGTTTCACCCCAGTCATTCTTTTAATACGACAATCTCGAGACGAAACACCGACAACCAACTACTTCTTTTTACATCATCTACAACATGGTTGCATACATGCAGACGCTCCTGGCCGTGGCGGCCACGGTGCTATCCCTGCCATCCGGTGCTCTGGCCGACTGCTCAAGTTACGGTGTCGACTACGCAAACGGAGGTGCATACTACATCGACGGCTCCTCAAACCAGTACTTCAGCTTCATCACAATTTTCCAGGGCTGCAGCCAGGAGAGCATCAGCCCCATTCTCGTCGACTCGGACAACAACCAGTACGCCTGCTCGGCTATCAGCACAACACCGACCGGTGCTCAGGAGACGTCGACATGGTAGGGCTCACCTGATCACCATCTTTATTGAATTATTGAATGTTTGTGACATTCTCACTAACCTGAAACAGCGGCATCCCCTTCTCGGCGATGAAGTCCGGCACGTGGAAGATTATCGTGTCCGGTGACCAGATTGCCGTGCAGCGCACCATTACGCTGACCGTCGGTGTGCCGCAGACGTCGACTGTGATTGTACGTAAATTCATTGACTGCGAAATTCCTGGCTCACTCGAGGGGCGTGGACTGACTTTCTTTCACAGGCTACGCCGACGATTGTCCTTGGCATCACTACGACACCGCGCGCAAAGAGTGAGTCTTATGAAAGGTCCCCCGTTTTTTTATTGAAGCCATACTAAACACCAAATCGCAGCCATTGTCAACACGGTTGGCCAGACCCAGACGCTCATTCTCGTTCCCCAGACCATCACTGCCAACTGCAATGGCAACAATGGCGCCACGCAGACCGTCACGAACATCCAGGCCGGCCGCACGCAGACCGTCACGTCTACCATCACTCGGACGGCTACGGATGGCGTCAAGACGAGCCAGTACCAGACGACCGTGACCACCTCCGCCTCGTGCCACTACCCATCGAGTAAGTCCTGGCTTTCCCCTCAAGTTTGAGTCTCACTCGGAGCATATACTGACCCCCTCAGACAAGCGCGACCTGAACCACATGCAGTCGGTCATGGCTACGACCGTCACCGTTACCGAGACGACCTACACAGTTACGCAAACACGTGTGTCGACCGCACCGGCGGGTACGACGACCGAGGTCGTCTTCAAGACCATTACGGCCACCGTCACGCCTGCACCGTCGACCGTCTGCGCCAACGGCAACAACAACAAGCCAGGCGTGACTGTCACGGTCACGCGCGGCGGCTCTGGTGGCGTTGCCACGCAGACCGACATTGTGTACCAGACGACAAAGGTGTCAGGCACCGTCTGGGTGGGGTATGTCAAAAAGACTCCCTCTTCTTCACTTACAGCGTATCCTGGCCATGGCTGACAAATTTTGCAGACAAACACAATACACCACGGTCACCAACGCCCCCAGCGCGACAGCCTGCTGGAGAGCCGGAGGTTGGTACGGCGCTTAAGCGGTCTCGGAAAAAGAGGAAGAGACACATATCGAGTAGGGGAATGTGGGAATGGCAGCCTTGTCTCTCTCTCGTTTCTCCTCTTATTGAAAACGCCTGCTATTGCTACTGTCTTTCTTTTACGTTTACTTTGTCGACTCGCCTAAGAGTTTTATATTTCTGGCGGAAACGGGAGGATCAGAAAAAATAATCTTTTTGGGGGGTTTGTGTCTGGTGGCTTTTTAGTTTAAAAAAGCAGTAATTTAAATTTATGTTTCACGGCCGTTTTTTTCTCTCTCTCTCTTTCTTCCACTACAGGTTAGGTGCGGACTTTAAATAAATTCGCCCAGAAAATGGCAATGTAGATTAGATTGAAAAATGGCCCTGTGGTTGAAGAAAAGGCCACCGACTAAAAGTAAAGAAGAGAAAACAAGGCCACAGCGGAGAGAGGAGGCTTGAAAATAAGAAGAAAAAATAAGAAAAGAAAAGTGAAAGAAGAAAAATTCAAAGCAAAATCGATGTCAACCAGAACGCCGGCGTTGAAGACCGTTCACAAGATCAGGGAGTGATAAAAACAAAATAAAACAGTATGGTGAGGAGGGAGGAGTGTACAAAAAGGTAGGGGAAGGGGTTTGTGTCGTTTATATGCATGCCGTCCATTTTCGTTTATTCTTTTTTTTTTCTTCGTATGATTCCCTCATTCCTGTATTTTTTTTTAGTTCATTGCTTCATGTAAAGTTGGTGTTGTTCACCTTTTTACGCCTTGGTCGTCCACGGCAGCGGGTAGGTCCCGACCCAGTCGGCGACCTCGCTGCGCAGCTGCAGGATCTCGGGCACGCTGTCGCCGTTGCCCAGGTGGTCCAGGAACACCCGCAGACGTCCGACGCCCTTCTCGCCCTTCTCCTCGGCCTCCTTGCGCGCCGCCTTGTCCACGCGCACCGCAATCGTCACCGCACGGTCGACAATGTCGGCCACCCGCGCAAAGTCGTGCTCGCTGAAGCCGCGCGTCGTCATGGCTGGTGTGCCCATGCGCAGACCACCGGGCGTCAGGGCCGAGCGGTCGCCCGGCACAGTGTTCTTGTTGGCGGCGACGCCGACCAGCTCCAGCACGCGCTCGACGCGGCCGCCGTCAATGCCCTGCGGCTTGAGGTCGGCCAGGATCAGGTGGTTGTCGGTGCCGCCCGAGACAAGCGAGTAGCCGAGGCCGCCCTTGTCCTTGGGCTCACCAAGACGCTTAGCCAGCGCCTGGGCGTTGGCAAGCACCTGCTCCTGGTAGGCGCGGAACTCGGGGGTCTGGGCCTGCTTGAGGGCGACGGCTAGGGCAGCAATGGTGTGGTTGTGGGGGCCACCTTGGTGACCGGGGAAGACGGAGGCGTTGATGGGGTTCTCGAGGTTGTACTTCTCCTCCTCCTTGGTCTTGGCATTGACACGGCGCACGCCGCGGCGGAAGAAGATCATGGCGCCGCGGGGGCCGCGCAGGGACTTGTGGGAGGTGGTGGTGACGATGTCGGCGTAGGCAAAGGGGCTCGGGATGGACTTGGCGGCGATCATGCCCGACAGGTGGGCAATATCGGCGAGCAGGTAGGCGTTGATCTTGTCGCAGACCTCGCGCATGCGCTTGTAGTCGATGAAGCGGCTGTAGGCGCTGGCACCGGCGACTATGATCTTGGGGCGGTAGAGGAGGGCCATCTCCTCCATCTTGTCGTAGTCGATGTAGCCGGTGGACTCGTCGAGGCGGTACGGCAGGGTCTCAAAGTATTTGGAGATGAAGGAGATCTTCTTGGTCGGGGTCTGGTAGCCGTGCGACAGATGGCCGCCGTGGGGGAGGTCGAGGCCCATGAGGCGGTCGTGGGTGTTCATGAGGGCGGAGTAGACGTAGAGGTTCGCGGGTGCGCCGGAGAGAGCTATGGCCGTGTTAGTCTAGAGTCCAATGAGCACCGAGATGTTTAGTCGTCTGAACATACCCTGCACATTGACACCCCACTCCTTATCTGAGAGGCCAAAGGTCTCGAGAGCGCGCTGTTGGCATAGCCGCTCTGACTGGTCAATGAACTCGTTGCCGCCGTAGTACCGAGCTCCGGGGTAGCCCTCGGAGTACTTGTCTGTCGCCTGTTAGCTTGTCTCCTGTTCTCCTGCTCCCGGTTGTCCATACTGTGGGGGTAGAGCAAACGCACTCTGCATTGGGCTTCCTAAGGCATCCAGGACGGCCTGGGACGTGAAGTTCTCGGACGGGATCAGGTTGATGAACTGCTTCTGGCGGATTTTCTCCTAGAAGATTGTTAGAATGTGGCAGGTTGCGTAGACCGAGCCAAGGGGGCCGGACCGGCATCACGCACCTTTTCGATAATCTCGTACATGGTCGGGTCGGCCTCTTGTAGGTGTGCTGCCAGGATCTGTGCATCGTGTTAGCTGTTCTGTCTTGTATCCCTCGTGTCATAGGCGCAAGTGCCACGCACCTTTTGCTGGCCATCCTGGTTGAGCGTCGACACCTTCCGGGCCCGTGCCCATGTGGCGGCGGCAACCGGGGAGGATGTTGCCGTCCATGGCCGGGTGACCCGGGCGGCACGGGCGGTGCTCCGGAAGAGAGGAAGAGACATGGCGGCGGTGTGGCAAGGCGGAGCCGCGATTGGTGTCTGTCGGAAGAGACGAGGCGGAAGAATGGACGAAAGATCGGCAAGCTCAATTGGAGCTTTGATCTGTGCTGGTGATGTTTATTATGTGCCGTAGATGCCCTGCTGACAATCTTCTCAAGTCCCAGGAAACCGTAGACGTCGTTGACGGGGAGCGGCGGCGAGGTGGGGAGAAGAGGGAGAGACGGAGGGAGCAGAGGGTGGTTCGACACTTGAGCCGGCTTGCGTGACGATTTTGGTGCCGCGCATAGGATATATCTGGATTTTACTTGGGCTAGCTCCGAGCGGGGGAAGGCACGCAACGTAACGGATTGCCAGATAACACATGGCAGGAGCAACCGTTATGGACTACGGAGTAATATTGCACTACGGATACAGAAGGCACGGCAGGGACAGAAGGAACTTGGGAAGGCATCTGCGAACGGCCAAAGACGACTCTGCAGCGGGTGTCAAAGAGGAAGGAGCCAGCGATCAGTCCTTTTGAGTAAGCCATGAAAGCGCCCATGACGGCGGCCAGAGTCGGTGAGGTCACCCCCTCTTTTTCCTTTTCCCCCGCTAGCTAGGGTTAAGGATTCGCTCAGAGGACGCGATAGCGCTTTACAGCGGCCTTCTGGGCGTGGCCTTGCGGCGCTATTCTACCGCCGTGATGGCTTTTTTGTGGGCGGGGCCCGTTGTGGACAGGCCTGTGGACTGCCAGCATTGCTTATTTGGGCAATTTTGCCTGCTTCGGAGAAGCGCCCTGACGCCCTGGCGCCCGAGAAGGAAGGAGCCTGCCACACGTGACCCGAGCTCGGACAGCGGATACAAAAAAATTTCGCGCCAGTCAGACAATTTTTGGCTTCTTTCCCTTTTTCTTCTTTTTTTCTCCCTAACAACTAAAATTGGGAGTGATGAGACTGCTTCGTTTAAACGCCAGATCGTTTCCACACGGGGGAAACTTCGTGCCTGGGAGCATGCTGAAATGTCTTGGCACATCCACCACCTTTTACAGGAACAATTTGAAGCTTCTGACCCAACGTCAAGTTGATTGTCTTTGTCTTTCTTATTCTATCTGTCCCTTTGTCTTTTGTTCTCCCACGATCATTCTTCTTACCATCTACTCTGTTTCTTTCGTTTCCTTTGTACTTCGTCTTTCCTTTGCTTGACTGTCTATCTCGGCGAGTGCCGTTGTTTTCTTTTGCCTGCCCCAAACTTCGACCTGGTCGAGCTCTGTCGTTTTCGAGATCACGTCTTCGATCATCTCTGGATCAAATGTGTCTCAAGACGGGGCAACGTTCAGCTGGTCTTCTTGTTTGCCGTGTTTATACTGATAGCTCGTACGCAATATACTATCACGAACCGTATATCATATCCCATCACATACAGCTTGCTGTTTTCAATTGTTTTTATTGTGTTCAGACATTTTGTATCCGTACCGCTTGTAGTGCTCCTTGCCTAACCTGGTCTTTTTCTACTCGAACAAACATCATGAACACCGACATCTTGCCGCCCGTAGACGAGATGGTATAGAGCAAGAAGGCAGAAGTGCAGAACAAGGAGCAAAACCCAGACGGCCTAAAAACCAGATGAAGAAAAATAGCAAAGACTCCATACGCAAGTCCGCCTGTATTTTGGCCTGTCCTCCGTCAAAGCGGAAAGCAGAAGGCCATGATGACATGAAAAGCTGGGGAAAGAGAGCAAGAGAAAAAGAGTTGTCGAAGAGATAAAACATGAGCGAGAAGAAAAAGGCTCGACGTAAAAGAGAGAGAGTGCATAACGCAGAGACGGAGTAGAACCGGCGGTGTGGGAGAGCACAAAAAAGATGATGAAATGTCCTTTTTTTATTTTTTGATGTTCCGCCCTGGGGGGTGTTTTGTGTTGTCCCGGAAAACTCCATTATTTTTGTTCTTCGCAAAAAGGATGCAGCCCTCTCGCCGTCCGGTACCGTTGCCGCCGTCGCTGCCGCCGCCTCTTTCTCTCGTGGCAGCTGCAGCCGACTGCCGCCGCCGGCGTCGACGCCCTTCACGCTCACTCCGTTTTCGTTTTCACATTCGCACCGCTTTACTCCTCGTCCTCGCCCAGAACCGCCTGCCGCTTGGCGGTCTGTCTCTCCAGCTTCCGCTCGCGGGCGGCCTTGGTCTTGGCGCGCTTGGCGTCCATCTCGTCCTTCAGCTGCTTCTCGCGGGCCTGCTCGGCCTTGGCGCGGTGAATCTGTGATGGGTTAGACCAATGTTCATGGAAACAGTTTGGATACGGGACTGTCGAAACGTACGTGCTCAACAAGCGCGCGCTTGTGCTTGAAGGTGTTACCCTTGGCCAGGTGGTACAGCTCGTGGTACAGGTGCTTGTCGATCTTGCCCGAGGCGCGGTACTTAACTAGTAACCGGCGGAGGACACGTTGACGGCGCATCCAGAGGACTTGCCTATGGGGTTGTTAGAGTGTGTCCATGAACCACAGATTGAGGGGCGAAGATCGGGAAAACGTACTCAGGCATACGGGCATCAGCGGTACCCTTCCGCTTACCGAAGCCACGGTGGCGGCCGATGCGGCGGGCCAGGTTCAGCTCACGGGCACGCGACCGCGAGTGCATCGTGGCCGGCTTGCGGATGATGAGGCCATCGGAGACGAGCTTGCGAATGGTCATGCGGGAGTTGGCGTTGGAGATCTCGCTGACCTCGTTGGGGTCCAGCCAGATCTTGTTCTTGCCACAGCCCAGGACGGACGAGGCAAGACGCTTCTGGGTACGCAGGTTGACCCTGGGGAAGGAAATACGTTAGTCACTGGGTGCCAACGCCACAAATTTATCAGAGAACAGCGGTTCGACGGTCGATGATGCATGCAGATGGTCGGCGAGCGGTTCGGTGCGGTCGGGTCTTTTGATGGCTATCGTCCTGTCCGTCTGTTCGTCTGTCCATCCATCCGTGTCTTCCAACGTTTCGTTCTCCTCGATTGATTTCTTGTTTTTCGTTCTGTCGTGCTGTGGACGTCGTGGTGGCCGTGATGCCCGTTCATTTCCGTGTGCACATTCTCTGCCCGTCGCAAAGTGTCCCTGCATTGCATCCCCCATCATGTCGCTTTGTTATCTCGTCGCCGCCGGACATGGAGAGTCGCCGTTCCGCCGTCGAGGCCACCACGGTGCTGTGGCCATCAAATGCATCATCGCCATCGAATTGTGCTGTTCTGCTAAAGGTAATAAGCAAAACTTACATCTTGAATACTGTTCGGAGGTGGTCGTCGGTGCGGTTGTCGATGTCGGATAAGGTTGCTGAAGTTGAAAGAAGAGGTAAAAAAAAAACACACACAAGCGAAAAAAACCGATCTCAGGGAAAAAAAATTGGAAAGAAAGGGAGGGGGTGCGCCTGGTGGTAGGCCACACTAAATCCGGTTTGAGAGCACATTTCGTGTGCCGATTGTGTGGGCATGGAATGCGCTAGCCCCGATTAGGCTAAAGGAAGGGCAACCCCAATCGCCCTATCATTTCACGTGATGTCGTAAACTGGCAGACGGTGCGAAATCAGCCTCGCACAGTAGCCATCTCCAACAGTCAGTTGACAGCCAAAACCCATACGCCAGAAAAAGGCGAACAAAGAAAAGTACTTTACTAGGCAGAGAATCGTTCACCAACAGACAGCTAAGTCATAACCACTCATATCTGATCACTTTTGTGTGTCAATGCAGATCATTCAAGTCTTGCACGGCCGTGGAACAGACCGCACAGTGGTTGAGAAGAGAGAAAAGAAGACGAGAATCGAGAAATACTACTTCTGTGCTTCTTACGACTCTCAAACACCTTTGCGTAATATGAGCTTCTCTCTATGAGGTCGGAGGTTGTTTGTGAAAGGAAGTGGGCTGAGAGCTGGGAGAGGTTTCTTAGTGCTGCCCCCTGGTGGAATTGCGGCCGCTCATTGGTAGGAATATGACGTAGACTGTATTCGCGGCAGGAAGGACCGGCCTTTGTTGCTGCCTCTCATAAAGACACCTCTTGAGCTCCTTCCCTGATAGATAGACTGACAAGAGCAAACGTCGAACGTCCTTGAAAACGAGTGCTTCCTCAAAATACGTGCAATTATGGATGTGCGTTTGTCCGCGCCCCTTTACTTCCTGTCTGTTGCTATCACCCGCTAATCACTGCCACCGTTACAGGCCGTTACTGCCTACAGCCTCGCGTCGCTGGGCTGGCTCAGCGTCCAGGCCCTGCCACTCATCGTGTGGCCGTCGTTTGTCGTCTCTCTTGTGATGACAGAAGTTCCGGTTCCACGTAAGTTGCTTCTTATTACTTTTACTTCACAACTCATACTAACACCTTCTCAACAGCCGTCGCTGTCTACTTTGCCCGCGCTCTTGGCCTCGGCCAGCTGGGCCTCGCCCTGCAGACGCTGGTGCTCTCCGGTCTGCTCCCATTGCACGCCGTGGACAACGATCACTCATCTGCCTCGCCCTACGCCTGGGCAGCCTTGTTCGTCACGACCCTCTACCACGGCTCGGCCGCCTTCTACAGCTACGGCTGCTACTATTACGACGCGCACCCGACAGTCACGGCCTTCCTGGTGGGCTGCACGGGCAGCAGCATTCTGGCGGCGTTTGGGGTGTGGTGTCTGCTCTTTGGCGACGGCAGCCGGATCAGCAAGCGGACGGGCGCCGACAAGCGGACGAGCGGGTTTCCGTTTACGAACAAAGAGGCCGAGAAGCGCAAGGTGCGGTAGGTACGGACGCGAGACGAGCATGAGACGAGCGTGGAGAGACAGAGAACAGCAAGACTGCATTTACTTTCGAAACTTGTTGAATGTGGCAAGGCTGAAAAAGACGCTATTTTATTTGTAAATACCTGGATATGACTTTTTGTCCCCTCCACGTCTCCTATACCCAAGAAAGGGTAACTCAAACGATAAACTTGGAAATATAACTGAATAGCAAAGATTCTTTAAAAAATACAAAAATAAAATCGCCGTGAACTAGAAGGACTGGGTCCTTAGGACAAAAAGAAAAGAACAAAACACCTCGTCGTTAATGATACAAATGGTGTGCAATGGCCCTGGGCGAGTCCGTTCAAGGTAGTCCATGACCTCGGCCTTCACTGCCGCCCTGGCCTTCACTGCCGCCCGGTAGGCCTCCTAATCGCCATTCACGGCCAGCTCATTCCGCAGTGAAGACCCACCAACGACCGAAAACGACGTCGTCTCAGCAAAGGAGTAGTCATCGCGCGTGGCATCGGGATCGAGCATGACACTCGGCACATCATCGTCCTCATCGTCATCGCCATCGCCCTCACCATCGCCGTCGTCATTGTCGTTATCATCGTCAGCCCCCGAATCGTCGTCGTCCTTATCGCCATCGCCATCGTTGTCGTCATCGTCCCCGTCGCCGCCACGGACGAGGCCTGCCGCCTCGGCCGCCGCCTCCTCTTCCGCCTCCTTGGCAGCCTCTTCGGCAGCGCGCTTCTCCTCCTCAATGGCAAGCGTGGCCAGCACCTCCTTGCGCCGCTCGTACCAGTCCTTCTCGCTGCTAATGACCTGGTCCAGCAGCACCTGCTGCTCGAGCCAGGCGTTGTGGGCGGCCGCCTCCCAGGCGGCGCACTCGTTGCGCAGCTCCTCGCTCTCGTCCTCGGCCCACTGCAGCTGCAGGCGGCAGACGCCATAGAGCTCCTTGGGCGACAGCTCGAGCTCGTGGGCAGTGAAGCCCTGGTCTTTGCCGAGCGCCGTCGTCTCGGTGCCAGTGTAGTGGTACAGGCTGTGATCGTCATAGGCGCTGCTGTCGATGGAGTCGTCGTGGCCGGCCGCGTGGGACAGGGGCGTCTTGATGATAATCTTCAGCTTGTTCGGTCCGTTGGCCTTGCCGTTCGTTGTTGCTGTTGCCGACTGCGCGGCGGCGGCGCCGCTGCCGTTGACAGCACTGCCGTTGGCACCACTGCCAGAGCGACCGCTGAGCGGCACCCTCCGTTGGCCGGCCTCATAGTACCGCATCAAGTCGATCTCGTGCGACGTCCTCATGTGTTTGTTGAGGGCATCTTGTCTCGCAAAAGCCAGGTCGCATTCTAACAGGGTCAGGATAAGTACAACAAAAGAAAGGGAGAAGAGGGAATGGGGGACCTACCTGGAAGGAGACAGATGTGCGGCTTCTCCCGCGTGTGGCTGCGCAGATGCGCCTTGAGGGCGTACGCACTGGCGTGGGATTTACCCTTACGTGGACACCCGATCCATTCGCAAGTGTAGCGCCGCTGCTTGCCCTCGACGTGCTCGGCGTGCAAGTGCTCGACCAGCTTGTCCATCGTGCCCAGGTCGCCCGTCTCACAGCCGTCCCACGCGCACACGGTCACCTGCGGCTCGTTGACGGCGTTGAGCCCGGTCGTGGGGTCTTCATCAGCGGCAGCACCGCCGCCACCGCGCCGGAGGCCAAGGGACGAGGACGTAGAGGACGACGGTTGGGCAACCTTCTTTGGCGGAGGCACGTCGCCGTCCGTGTCTTCGGACACGTCCGACATGGCGTCGATGAGGTCGTCGCCATTACGCGTTACATGGTGTGCGGCGCCACCGGTGATGTTGCCGTTGGTGGTGCCGTTGGCTTTTCTGTTGCTGCTGCTCGTGTTGTCGTTGGACATGTGCAGCACCGTCGCGTCCGGGTCGGCCGCATCAGCCGTCTCCGCTTCCGCTCCTGCTTCTGTTTCTGGCTCTGCCTCCGCCTCGGCCTCCACCTCGGCATCGGCTTCCGGCTCAATCTCAATCGTATCGTCGTCGTCGTTTGCCTCAGGCATCGCCGATCGCGACGATTTGCGCCGGATGGACCGGGTCTCCTTCTTGCTCTTCTCGGTCTTTGCTGCCGGCTCGTCCTTCATCTCCTCGTCCTCGGGCTCAGCGTCGGCTGCATCGCGGGCGGTCAAAGGGCTCCCCGGTGATTTCGGCACGGCCGATCCGTTTGCGGCCTTGAGGCGCTTGGACGGCTTCGAGACCACGTCCGTCGCGCTGTCGTCTTCGTAGTCGTGCATGGGCGATACGGCCGACTGCGACGACCGCCGTGATGAGTGGCGTTTCCCCATTAGAAAAGGGGGTGTGGCGATGTGTGTGTGAGGAGACAGAAAAGAAGAGGAAAAGGAACGATCGCGTTTAGGAGTGGTTGTCGTTCATCAAAAGGGGGACCGTCGATGTGGTTTGTGGAAAGATCGTGGGTTGTTTTAGATGTCGCGATGGCTTTGAGGCCTCATCCGTCGCGCTTTGTGTCGCTGTTGTCGATTTGTGGGATGAGGAGAGAAATAGAAATGAAACTGAAAAGGGCGAGAAGATCGCGATGCCCTTGGGTGGCTGATTGTGTGCTGTTAGTTTTGATGACAGTCCCAAATTAGAGAAAGGAAAAAAGGGCAGGGCGATTGGAAGCTTTGGCGCCTCTCAGCCCGTCACAATGCAAGCTCGTACACGCTGCCGTACGAGAGGCGCGGCTTGCAAGCAGATCGCGCATTGCCGTGTCCCATCCGCCAGGGGTGCAAGATTAGTCAGAAATATGGTTCTGGCAGATCTGCCAGCTGGCGCCAGCTGTACACTGTATTGGCCGACAAGCCAGGATCAGTCGTATCTTACAGGGGCTGCGCACAGGGGTTTACCGCTCTCGCCGCTGACGTCCAGGCCTTGCCCCTCCCCCCACATGGCTCTGGCCAGGCTGCCGGCGTGCTAGGCCATTGCCGCCAGGCGAGCCAACGAGCCGGCGAGCTTCCTAGCAACCAGAGGGGCAGGCCCCAAAAAATATTTTTGAATATAAACAGAAAAATACTAAATACGGCCTTGCTCATTTCCCTTGGAGCCCAGTCTAGTCCACTGTCTTGCACTTTTGTCACTCTGTTTCTTTCAGTTTCTAGATCATTTATCTCATTGTGCAAGAGCGAAAGCAAGAAAACAAAGAAACCCAAAGAAAACTGAAGCACATATTTTACTCGAAACTCGACTCTCCTCCCATTTCTCCTCCCACTCACAACAACCCAACCATGGCGTCCTCCAAAATCTTCTCCCTCGAGGGCAAGGGCCTCAAGCTCGACACGGCGGCCGACGTCGAGCCGCACATTGCGGCGCTGCGGGCGATGGACGACGTCGAGGAGGTGCGGCTGCTGGGCAACACGCTGGGCGTGGGCGCGTGCCAGCTGCTGGGCGAGGTGCTGGCGACCAAGAAGACGCTGACGACGGCGAACCTGGCGGACATTTTCACGGGCCGGCTGCTCAACGAGATCCCCGAGGCGCTGTCGTCGCTGCTGACGGCGCTGCTCAACCTGCCGAAGCTGGGCACGATCAACCTCAACGACAACGCGTTTGGGCTCAACACGCAGGCGCCGCTCGTGGCGTTTCTGGCATCGCACGTGCCGCTGCAGCATTTGCACCTCAACAACAACGGCCTGGGCCCGCACGCGGGCATCCTGATTGCGGACGCGCTGAGCGCGCTGCACGCCAAGAAGGAGGAGGTGCGCAAGGCGGACGGCAAGTCAAACGTGCCAGACCTGGAGACGGTCATCTGCGGCCGCAACCGGCTCGAGAACGGCAGCATGACGGCCTGGGCCAAGGCGTTCCAGCTGCACAGCAACGTCAAGGTGGTCAAGATGGTGCAGAACGGCATCCGGCAGGAGGGCATCAGCCACCTGCTGAGCGCAGGCCTGTACCACACGAGAAACATCCGCGTGCTGGACCTGCAGGACAACACGTTCACGCTGATGGGCGCCAAGGCGCTGGCGGGCGTGGTGCCGCGGTGGACCGAGATTGAGGAGCTGGGCATCGGCGACTCGCTGCTGAGCGCCAAGGGCAGCGTGCTGCTTGCGGGCGCGCTGACCAAGGGCCAGAACAAGGAACTCCAAATTCTGCGGCTGCAGTACAACGACATCACAACGGCAGGGCTCAAGGCGCTCGCGAACGCGGCCGACAGCGGCGCGCTGCCGGTGCTGCAGAAGCTCGAGGTCAACGGCAACAAGTTTTCGGAAGACGACGCGGCGGTGGTGGCGCTGCAGACGCTGTTCGAGGCGCGCAAGGAGACGCTGGGCGGCGACGTGGTGGACGAGGACGCCTGGGGCCTGGACAGCCTGAGCGACCTGGAGGACGAGGACTCGGACGAAGAAGAAGAGGAGGAGGAGGAGGAGGAGGAGGAGGGCGCCAAGGGCACGACGACCGAAGAGCGCGCCGAGAAGCTCATCAAGGAGGCAGAGGAGGCGCAGGAGGAGCCCGTCGTGCAGGTCAAGGACAAGGACGTCGACGCGCTCGCGGCGAAGCTGGAGAAGACGGACATCTAGGGCGCCCGGCCGATGCACATACCTTCTCCCCTCCCCCTGGCATATCGCATTTACATTTCGACCACTCTTCATCCATCAACACCCACTTGTACATATTCCCTTTTTCAGCCTTCTTGCATCCATTTCCCGGCCATATCCTCTTGTCTCGCTAGATTTCTCATGGTTCTCATCCACGTCCCTTTATTTCCCTTTCCCATACCCCATCCCCTGCATTCCCCCATATATACGCACAATACAATACGAATACAAAACGAGAATTGGATTTAGACTCTTATCATTTGCATGCTACATCAAACAAGGGTCCGCACATGCTCGTAGTACAAGGAAAGTACCGTTGCCGAAGCGGGCCCAGGCACCGCCAACACGAGACAACGGCAGACGGCTTCCAGCAGGTTCCAGGCACCGAATAGATCTCCCGACTGCCAACAGAAATGCAATGCACTTGTATTGTTAGGCAGGTGCGATGGTCGTCCCTGCTTCGCTGTTGGTGGCCAGTCTCCCTCGGCCACTAGCGTGTCTTAAGATGGGTGTGTCACACCACACGCACCACTGAAAATACAGGGCAGTCCGGCCGCCTGCAGCGCGCTTTGTCCTTGCCAGCCGCCGCGGCCTGCGGCCGTAAGCCCAAAACGGCACTAACATGTGCTCTTTCCCTTCTTGGGCGGCCCATCAGATGCTCTCACCACATCACGGACACACTACACAAACAAACGAGGCCGGTGACGCTGACTGTCGGGCAGCCACTACTATTCAGCCAACGGAGATCGCCAGACAAAACCAAAACGCGCCCTGTACCTCGGCGACCTCTTATTGAACAATGGCGAGCGGCAGCTTTTGGGGGGACACGGCGTGTGGTGGCCATATTTAAACAGCAGATGACCCCCCGAAGCTCAAAGCTAGGCTTTTGACGTCTCTTTGTCCATCGAAACAATCGACAACCGTTTTCAGTTACAAATGTTTATTGTGCAGAACGCCATATACAGCTTCAGCATTAACCCGGCATCCTCAATTCTATCCAACAACCACACGCCCAGTAACAACAACCCACCATGACCTCTCGCCGTCTCAGCTCGACCGAGGCCGTCATTGGCTTCCTCTGGGACGTCACCTTTATCTTCTTCGTCATCCGCCTCTCGCTCGTCTACGCCGTGCTGGCCGTATCCTCGTCGGCTGCCGTGGCCTGCCTTGCTCATGCCGCCGTACTGCCGTTTGTTGCAGCCCGCCAGCATGTCGGCGTCGATGCCCTGGTCCACAACGTCCTCGGCGCATCGTCCACCGCGACCACCGCCCTCGTCGTGCTCGTCTCGGCGGCCCTCTTTGCCGTCGTCGGCCTCTGCAGTCGCCTCATGATGGCCTACGCCAAGATCCCACAGGTGCGCGGGTTCCGCCTCGCGATCGGCGCCATGGCTGCCGTCTACGTCGGACTCGGCTGGCTGGCGGCGACCATCTTTGTGCCGGCCTGCGGGGCCAAGGAAAACGTCGTTAAACCACACGGGGTCGTGCCGGCCGACAACACTTTGACGCTCGCCTCGTTCTGCCAGACGAGCCGCCTGCGCGTCGGCGGCATCAGCTCCAACACCAGCATCAGCGCCTGCACCGTCGTCGGCCTCGTGTTTGTCGCAGCCGTCACGCTCATGCCGTGGCTGTCCATGGTGCTGCTGGAGCGCCCGAGCCATCGTTACCGCAACCACCGGCGGGTGTCGTCCAACTGCGGCTGGCTGCGCGCGATATCGCCGTCGGCGCCCACGACGCCCACGTACGAGAAGAAGAGCTTGATGTCGCCCGACTCCTTGGCGTCGACATCCGCGTCCGAAGATGAGGCGACCCCAAAGAGAACGCGCAAGACCCCCAAGAAGCGGTACTCGCTCAGAAGTACCTCGACCAGGCGGACCACGGGGTCATAAGACGAGATGGAGGGGCGGTGGTGCAAGATGTAAGAATATATTTGTATAGATGTATAAAGGACTGTTGATGCGGTCATATTTGGGACGCAATATTTTATATATATATTTTTTTTCACCACCGTAAACGGTTCTGTATTATAAATAATTATTTAATCGACATTTTTCTCAAACATAGACGGTAATACGTGATTCGCACCTTTTTGAATGACGAACCAATTTGATTGAAAAGAATAATGTATTCTATGCAATATTTCATCTTCCTGACTTGTACATCATGCGTAATAATAATAATGGAAACGAAAACAATGAATATGAAAATGCGGTCATCCTAAAACCCTAGCACTTCAAAATACGCAAAAAAACAAGAAAGAAACAAAAAGTACCCAGCAGCTCCCAAGCCCAACTTCTCCCTCAATCCAAGTCTTCCCCGTGGGCTATTTATTTCCACGAGTTAAGCCCCGCCCACGGGTCGGCCTGGGTCTGCTGGGGTGGCGGCGCCTGTTGCTGGTATGGCTGCTGGTATTGCTGCTGCTGCTGTGGTTGTTGTTGTTGCTGCTGCTGCTGCTGCTGCTGCGCGTAGTAGTCGTTCGGCTTGACGTGGTACGTCTGCTGCGGGCCCAGCGGGGGCGGTGCACGAGGCGGCGGCGGCGGCACGAAACCGGCCGGCACAAAGCTGGAAGGCGTGGCCGAGTGCGGTGTCTGGACGGGCGCCGCTTGCTGGTTGCCGTACGTGCTGTACTGGTGGCCGCCCGGCTGGCCAAAGGTCGTCTGCGTCGGAGCCGGCGACGCCGGTCCCCGCATGGCGTTCATGCCAAACGTGGTCATGGTCGGCGGCGGCGAGGCCGGGCCGGGGATGCGGCCGTGTGCGCTCGGGTTGTACGCTGCCGCCTGCTGACCGAACTGGCTTGCGTACGGAGACGGCATGGCCGCTTGGTTGGGCGGCGGTGAGTTCGGGACCTGGTACTGGCCTGTGAAGTTTGTGGTCGGGTATCGCGGTGCGTTGGTGTTGGACAAGTACAGCGGCATCGGCACGGGCCGTCCAGACATACCGCCCGTGGACGAGGGTAGTGGGGGTGTCGACGATGCGCCGTTTGACGACTGCTGCTGGGGTTGCGAAGATGGTGTTGGGTCCACGGACATGCGCTCCATAAGCCCCCGCAAGCGCTCCCTCTCAAGTTCTGCCTGCTGGCCCTTGTTGGCCGAGCGGTCCTGCTCGATTTGGTTGAGCAATTGTGCGCCCTCGGACCGGCGGTTGTTAACAAACGTCTCCACGTTCTTCTCGAGGCTGTCGACCGTCTCCTTCATATCTGCGTACCACCGCTTGGCACCGTTCAGGCCCGCTTCCAAGTCGAGGAACTCCTGGTACGCCCGCTTGTACTTGTTCACAACGGAAGCGCGCTGGCGCTGAACCGACTCGTATTTGCTCTGCTCAGAGCGGACGCGCTTGTCCTGCAGGAGCGTGTTGAATGTCGCCGTCAGCTCCTTCATGAGCGCTGACTGCTTGTGGTTTGCCTGGACGAGTCGGTTCTGGTGTGTGCGGAACTTCTCCAGCTCGGACTTGAAGAGCTGTGTCTCGTAGTTGGCAATGGATTTCTTGTTTAGAATCAATATCTGGGAGATGTCGTCGTCGTGGATCTATGTGCTGTTAGTATGGGATCACGAATTAAGTACCAATATGAGGAGGAAGCAAACTCACCTTGTCTTTGAGGTCCTTCAGAACCTGGTTGCGTTCTCGCTTGACAAGATTCAGCTTTGACAGGATCTCGTCCACCGCGTTGATCTGGTCGGGTACGCTAGGGTTGCTATCCTCAAAGTCGGTATCCAGCAGATTGCCCTCGCTGGGGCTGGTCGTCTGGCTGCTAGACTTGCCCCGGACCTTGGCCAAGGCCCTCTGGAACAGTGCGTCGACCTCGCCATGCTGGGCGGCTGTCCGCATCTCGTCGAATTCGGCAGTGTTTTGCCGCAGTTTTGTGGCTAGGAGCCCGTCACTCGTCCCCGCCTCGTCCAACGCGTCCCGGTAGTTTTTAATGTCGCCACGCAGGGTGGTGGTCAGCCGCGAGCTGGGCTGCTGTGTCCACTCGCTTTCGTACTTGGAGCGCATCTTCTCACAAACACTCTCTTCCATGTCGAGCTGCTTCGCATTCTTGTCTAGAACAGCAACGATTGCATCCCGCTGGCGACGCAGGGGCTCAAAAATGGCCTCGGGGCTTTCGTGGTCGGCCACGTCCACACACCAGGTACGGAAGTCCTCGTCAGGGAGCACCTCCTGGTCAAAGCCTCCCTTCAAAACCTGGAGAGCCCCTGGTAGGCGCAGGTAGTCGAGGCTAGCAGCCATCTCGCCATTCGCCGTGTCGACGCGCTCGGTTTCGGCCCGGAGAATCTTCGCCTTTTCTTCATCGTACAAACTCGCCGACTCTGTCACGGAAAGAGGGACAATCTTGGCGAAGAGGTCGGGCCCGGTAATGCGCTGGATATCCTGGCCTGCGTACAGTTCACTAACGGGTATTGGCTTACAGGCGGGCAGCTTCGCCACGGGCGAGAGGCTGGCTGCATCCGGAACGGTGTCGTGGTAGATGAAATCATTGTCCTTGTTGAAGCCGCGGAGCTTCTCCTGGACGGTCGACAGATGCCGTTTTGTAATGTCGACAAGCAGAGTGCTCGTGTCGGCTCCCAGGTTTGCGCTCGAAGGCAGCGTGCTAGGAAAGCTGTTTGCTAGCTTGGCCGCCTCCTTGCCTAGGGTCTCGGCGACCTGCAGGCGCGCCACGGCGATACCGTGGTTGTTTGCGTCATCGTCGGCAAGGCCCTGGAAGTACTGGGCCATCGAGCCCATGAGACTCGCCTTAATCTACAGGGGGAAGAACGGTTAGCCTGGATTGGTCTATTATGTCGTTTGTGATTCTCACAGTGCAATCAACTTGCGTAAAACGTACCTGAACAAAGTAGAACCAAACTTTCTCAAAGATGGCTCTGTCGACATTGGCTTGGACGCCCTCGGCCGCCTGGGCATACAATGAACTGGCATGGCTCGCTAGCTTTGCTAGCAAGCCCACCTTCTTCTGATCGGCAATTTGCTTCTCCAGAAAGACCTCCTGTGCCTGGGCGAGCGTGATCGCGATGAGCGTCTTAACGGTCTCCCGACTCAGATCGGCCGACGGAGCGTGAAGGAAGTTTTCGTTGATGTAGGTAAACATGCCCGCCGAGGCTTGGAAAGAGTGGTAGGCGGTCTTGAGACCGGATTCGTCGGAGCGGTTCTGGAGGGCGGCATGGCAGGAGAGGACGGCGGAGATGTTGAAGATGATGGAGGCCTTTTCAAAAGCAAGAGAGAACTGCGACGTTGCCTTATGTGTGAACGCATCAAACCTGTAGGTTGGCGGGATCGGTCAGCTAGCTGGTCTCGGGCTTTTGGCTCTATATTGCGCAATATAGCTGTTCACGAGCGCACTCGCACCATACGTACCACGTGAAAGAGATCCGGATGTGTTGTTCGTCGACAGGGAACCGGAGGTCGAGAAGCTCTAGCTGTCCATAGTACCGGTAAAGCAAATCGCGTCCGGAGCTGCTATCTTTGCCGGCACCGCGCATGTCCTGGCGCAAACGGTTCAGGGTCGCACATTCTTCGGCATACCGTTCTGGGTCGTCGCCGTATGTATCGCGAATGTAGTTCTTGAGCGGAGCGATCCAGTCGATCTCGTTGGTGGCCTTGAGAGGCACCGAGATCATAGGGACTTGTACCATTGTGGCGGCGGTAAGGGTGCACTTTCCCTTTACAGGTGGCAACCGGGCGGCCTATGAGGTATTTCCACTGCTCTTCCGCCTGATCGGTGCCCACAACGATGCAATCAGGAGTGTACCGCCGCGAAAGGTCGGCCCGGAAGAAAGGGTAGCTGTCGTAGTCGCAGGTTCGCCCAGCGCAATGCCGGAAGGACCGGGGAGTATACGGCAGTTCTTGGCAAGCTGGTAAGTCGAACAAAGCCAGGGGGGAGATAGAAAATGCGTGATCGCTGACGGCGGCGGAATGTCGTCGTATGTATGTCGGTACGTAGGGTTTTGGCAGTCACCGGTCGAAAAGCCCCTCTTCTTCAGTCCTCAAAGGTCCCCAGCGGGCAGTGAAGTAGTCGGTCGCACGATGGGGATAAGAGAGACCTGGGTGTCGAATGACGCTGGTTCTGTAAAGGATATCATGAAAAGAGTGAGAGCAAAAGAAGAGTAGGGAGCAAAGTAAGAGCTGAGGTCGTTGAAAGCTGGCACAATGAGGTGACGAAGAGGTGGGAAGTGCGCGGGACGTCAGCGGGCGGTGTCGGCGGGAAGCGCACTGACGAAATTGGGCGCAAATGGCACAGGGCGGCAAGTTTCGGTCGTTGCAGCGCTGGGAACGGGGTGCACAGCAGCAAGGGAGCTCGGTTGACAATTATCACGAAGAAGGAGGAATAACAGGATACATAAGAGAGTGAGGTTATTCGGGACTTGAGATGGGCAGTTGCGAAAGATGGGCAATGGTTAATTAGCCGCCCAAGAATATGGATGGGAAGGGGGTGTGGTGGTGGTTGTGGTGCCTTCCTCACCCAAGCCGCTGGCAATTAGGTGCCAGAACAGGCGCAAAGGAGGGGGAGGGGCGGCGGACAGGACAGGATAGGGGAGGGCCGGGCTAGAATGGGGAAAGTGGGCTCGGTGGGCTGTCTGTGTCTGCCCGAATGGCTCTTTCCTAGGTGGGAAAGTGTGCCACAGATGGGTGCCTACTTTGGTTGCGACTGCCTCTGTATTCCACACTTTGTGCTCCGTATTAGTGCCTCGTCGATGGGTTAATAAATTTCACCAGGAAAGAGCCACTGTCGAGCGACCGAACCCTCTTGGCATTTGAGCTTGCCGCTGGCAACGTGGGGCAGCTAGCCCCAAGTGCTTCTTGCTTGCCCAAACCGATGCGACGACGTGACGATGGACGGCAGGACCGCGGGCAGATATCTCACCAGAGCAAGAGCACTATTGTGCCTCAGAAGTGCCGGCGCCAATCTTTGCCTAGAGAAGGCTGTCTACCGCCGACTGATTGCAGGCAACAGATTGCAGGCAACAGATTGTAGGCAACAGAATGGACAGTGGTGATACGCACCAGGCACGAGGACAACATACGATCGGCCAATACGGGGTACGCTGGACAACGAAAGAAATCGTTCAGCACACGCCAGTCCACTTTGGCGATGGAAGATGCGTTGCAGCCACATCTGTTGCCCAAAGCCGTTTGCTTGTCTACGTCAGATGCCGCATGCCGACCAGCCTGGCCAGGATGGGCTGCAGCCGTCCATGACACGGGAGTTGGCAGGCTAACGCGGCCGTTTCTGCGACCCGCGATCTCGAGCGGCGGCCGGGAAGCACCCGCCAAATCCCAACAGCAGATGATGGAGGGCAGCGACAACAAAGAGGGAACGCAGGTCGGCTCCCAAAGGGTCTAGAGGGCCTCATACCTCGTGCTTGGTCCCGCTCCGATCTGGACGATTCGGGAGGGTGAGAGGCAGGAAGAGGGGAGGGGGGCACAGGATGAATATTCACTCCGTTTCTTCTCCCGAGCCTGTCCAACGTTGAACGTCGCAGACGGCGTGGGTCTCGTCCAGCGTCTGCCTGTGACGAGACGAGCACCGAATTGCAAAGCCCCCAGACACGACAGACGACAGCCGTGTCAACCAACGAGAGCGCCGGGACTACTGAGAGCTTATGCAGGTGATGGCCGTCCAGAGCACTCTTCTTGCCCGTCAAGCGCCCCTGATTGGCCGCGGCGCAAAGTGACCCTGGCCCCCAAGGCCAATTCAGAAGCGACGTACGGGCGCCATAAGCGCCGGAGGAAGGAACCCTTGCTAAGCCAGGGTTGGGGGCCAAACCGTGCATTCACGATGGTTGGGGTTTCTCTTTGATTCTGCTTGCTTGTATCTGCTGTGAAAAGCAAAACTTGATATATGGATACGACATAACCTCAACACATCTACAGCCGCCGTATACAACGGGGTTAATCTTCGGAGGTTAAAGCTGAACACGACGTGCCATAGATCGGTGTTGCAGAACGACGACGCCACAGACAAGCTGCAGACAAGTCTAGACCTGGCTATTTTGTTTGTGCACTTTTGAAATTCATCTCACGTACGAGCAGGAAAAAAAAAAGGAGAGCAAATAAATACATTCTGAAGCTGCTGTGTGCTATGTAAACTGAAAAGAGTGAATCAACTGGTCCAGACATGGACCCAAATCCAACAAAAACCGACTGTCTATGCTCGTCTCCTGGCCCCCGTCGTACTTCATGGCCCAGTCTACCGGCCCTTCTCGATACGCTCCAGTCTGTACCGGTTGGCACGCACCTGGTCGTCGACATTGTCGCTCTGAAGGTAATGTTAGCAAACTGAAAAAAAACGAACCAAAGTAGAAACTAACAACACGGGCACACATACCTTGCCAGCAATTCTGTCGATGTGGTCCAGATCCTCCGTCGCAAACTCGTTCATGGCCCGTGCCGTCATGTTCAGCGTGCCGACGGCGCCCGACAGCAGGTCCATCTTCTGCTCAATCGCCTGCTCCTTCTGGATGTCCTCCTCGTCGTCGTCCTCGAGGTTGAACTTGCTCGAGACGCCCGACTTGGTCTGGCCCAGGCGCCGGTTCTGGTCCGTCGTCCGCTCCAGCTTCTCAAAGTTCTGCTCCGCGTTGCGGTTGCTCAGGTACGCCAGGCGGCGCGTCTCTTCGCGCTGCTCCCGCTCGCCGCGGTGCTCGTCAATGGCCGCCTGCGCCTGCTGCGCCGCGCGCTGCTTCGACGTGAAGGGGTTGTTGACCTTGACCGCAAACATGCTGCGGTTGTAGTGCTTCAGCTCCGCAGCGCGGTGCTCGGCAATCTTGTTGTGGTTGGCCGCCTCGTCGAGGTTGCTCTCGACATTTAGCAGGCGCTCGCGCTGGTTGTACATACGCGCCATTGTCGACCGCGCCGTCTCAACGCTCTGGTTAGCAATCATCAGCGAGCGGTCGAGGCTCTGGTCGGTCTCGTTCCGCAGGTACCGGGTCTCCTGGTTCATGCGCTTGACGTCCTCGTCCTCCTGCTCCTCGGCCGTCAGCTCGCGCTTCTCGCCGTAGCCGTCACCGCCCGCGTCCGCGTCGCCATTGGCGCCGTAGCCGCCGCCCGCACCGTCGGCCGGATTGGCGTACTTGCTCGAGCTTTCCTGGCGGCGTTCGGCATACTTCTGTGGTGCGTCGCCAAAGAGGGCCTGCCGGCTGGAGTCGTCGACCTCGTCTTCGGTCCGCCCGCCCATGCCGCCGTAGCCACCTCGTCGGGCACTGAGTCGGGCAGCACCACCACCGCCGCCACCAGATCCTGGGCCATCGCTATCAGCTGTGCTCCTGTATGTTGGGGGGCGTCCAAGGGGGGGTCCACTACCATAGGATGGAGCGCTGTCGTATTTGTTGCTGCCGTAGCCGCCCGACGCGCCATAGCCACCGGCGCTGTAGCCGTTGCTCTGCTGGCTGGGCGGGTTGTTGGGCGGCGGGCCGCCGTAGGAGTTGCTGTTAGGCGGCGGGCCACCGTAGGCTGCAGGAGGAGGGCCGTTGGCTGGCGGGACGCCGTATGACCCCGGACCCGGAGACGCAGCGTATGGGTTGTCGTTCGGGCCGCCACGAGGCGGCGGCGGGCCCCCACCTGCTTTGGGACCAGGCCCGCTCGGCAGGCCACCGCGTCCGCCTCGGGGCCCGACTGGCAAGCCCATGCTGGCCTGTTGGCGCTGCAGAGACGTCATTGGTGCGGCGTAGGGGTCGGCCTGTTGGGACTGTTGTGCGTATGGGTTGTCGTCCTGGTTCGTGTTGCCGCTGCTCTTCTTCCTGCTAAACAGACTGGCCTTCTTGCCGTCCTCGTCGTCTTTGGAAAACCCGAACCGAGGCATCGTCGCGAGAGAGGGGGGTTCAAGGAAAGGTGTCGATGTTTTATAGGAAAGCCGTATTCCGCTCGTCCAGAAAGATCTCTGGGAAAATAGGGGGATTATGCGCTGTTGCGTGGGAGATGCGGGAAGCAATACAGGCGGAAGAGTCGCAAGAAGTGTCGATGAGAGAAAGATGGAAGATGGAGAAGTGCGCTGTGTCTGACCTGCGTTTCGCCACAGAAAAGGGTTTCGGATGGGGGCGGCCGAACAGTAGATGCGGCAGCTAAGGGGAGCGCACTATGCGAATGCACACATCGACTTCGACGGGTGTATTTTTAAGGGTTGTTCTTCCCCTCCCAATAGGCGGTGTCGATTTCACTGTGCAGCTCAGCCCCGCGCCACGTCCCACAAGCAAGCGACGCCCAACGACGCTAGCGGGTATACAAAAATAGGAAGGAGGCCGCTAAACTTTGCTGCCAGGCGCCCTCTGTCGGAGGATACGAGTCGTCATTTCCTTGCCTGTGGCGACCGTCAATCGCGGCTGCCTTGCGGTATTGAACTCCTGCCCTGCGCTGTTTGACTATCTTCAGCTGGTAGCTCCTTCCCTCTTTTATTGAACAGGCTCGGAGCCAGGGAGAAACTAAATTTGCGGCTCAAGATAATTTAGACCAATTCAAGAAAGAGGAGGAAAGAGCAAAGTACGGAGAACTTCCAGGGCATCGCACCACTTACATACGACGTACGGTGGAGCCCAATTACATGGATTGCTGTAACAGATTGCTGTAACAAAGATCACCGATTCATTTGCAGGGAGCACGGGGCCTGAACTCTGGTGCCGTGACCGTCGTAGTCAACGGGAGCATCGTATCGTCGCCTCCAATTCCTGTGTTGGATCGCGGTGACTCCCAAGGCTGTCAGGTCGAGCTGCAGCCATGTGAAAGCAGAGCCGTTCGTTGGCCTCATTCGCTCTTTCCTTGCATCGCCGACGCGCATTGCTTCTTTCGCTAGCCGCGCCTGGAATGGGGAAGGAGTCACACCTCATTGGGGCGTCGTCCAGTGTGGAGGGGCACCATGCGCCAACCGTTCGACGCCGTGACCCGTTGCAGCACTAAAGTCGTCTGGCTTCAATTGCTCATAACATCGTCTTGACCTCCATTTCCTCTCCCCTTTCCCACCACCCGTTCCCTATCACAGCCTCGTTTTCAAAGCCGTCTTGCAATGTTCGCCCTTTGTTCGAGCAGTGCGTGATTCAAAAAGCAGTTTTACATTATATACATCAGTCCAAGAGACCCTCGTCGAGCACGCGCCGTGTCCCGAGTCTTTTGCCTCATCAACCCATCATCCAAAGCCAAAATGCTGCCTCAAATAGCTCATACTGCTCAGCTCTCCGTCTCCTTGTCTTCTTTACGGCAGCACGTATTTTTACCATTACCAAACTAAGCACAAAACACAACCTTTACCCCATATTAGTCGAACGAGTGCACAGTCCCGTCATTCAGCGGTCAGTCGTGACAGGGCGGCCGAATGTCTGTCTTTACTTACGACCCAAACCCTCCGCGGGTGTCGTCCCCGTGGCTGCAATCCGCGGGCACGGAGGCGCCAAGTCCTTCGGGCCGCAGCCGTCTGGTCGTGCACGACGAGGCTCCGGACGAGGCTCCCGTGGTACACAGCTTGCTTTCCGAGTACGGCGTAACCAGGCTGCCCCCCGAGCCGCAAGAGGGCCCCGTCGAGTACAAGTTGCATTTGCTCCTGCGCCCGCGACGGTCCTACAAGTTTATCCCCCCGGCTGGGTCGCCGGGCTCGCCCAAGGTCACCGCCGACCCCAAGTTTCTTCAGAAAAGTCGCGTTGTTGGGTCGGCGACAGCAGGGCAGACCCGGCAGGACCGTTGCCAGCACCTCACCACCCAGCTCCTCTGGCGGTTGCGCCAGTCCTCGCCGTACCATGCGTCGGTCGCTCACCAGGACATTGTCCTGCCGCTTCTGCCCGAGGACTCGGCCATTGCAGAGATGCCCATGACGCTCGGAAAGCTTGCCCCCGGGCTGGAGGAATCCAGAGGCGCGCTGTACGAGATTGGCGTGGCCGACGACGGGGCGCTTGTGGGCATCACCAAGGACGAGCTGGACCAGAGCATTGCAACCCTGCGCTGGATGGCGGCCAACCTGGGGTGTGTTTCCAAGGTCCTTCGCATCGTCGAGGTCGGCGAATGCGAGTGGACCGAGCAGACGCGGCCGCAAGGCAAGCCAACTTCAGCCGGTGATGCTGGCGCACCCGGATCTGTGAACGACACCGTCACACTGCGTGATCACCTTTGGGTAGCGGAGGTGTTCGTCAGACCACACATGAACTCGCAGGGAAACGGCAGTAATGGTGCGGGAACAGGTGCGGAAGCAACGTCTAACGGTGGTAATGCGAACGACCTGTCCACCACGCTAGGTTCCGCGACGGCCGATCAGCTGCGGGTGACACTGACCGGCCCGACAGGGTCCGGAAAGTCCACGCTACTAGGGACGCTTTCAACGGGCGCCCTTGATGATGGGCACGGCAAGAGCCGTTTGAATTCGCTCAAGCACCGCCACGAGATGGCCTCGGGTCTGACCAGCACAGTCACGCAAGAGCTCGTCGGTTACAGCAACGAGGGCATTGTCAACTATGCAAACCCCAATATCGAGTCGTGGATCGGCATCCATGATTACACGAAGAATGGCCGTCTGGTTTTCATATCCGACTCGGCCGGCCACCCTCGCTTCCGTAGAACGACGCTTCGTGGATTGATCGGGTGGTCGCCACACTGGAACCTTCTCTGCCTCAGCACGAGCCCCGAGAATGCCGATAGCGGTGCTCCTGGTGAATATGACGCTGCGAGCGGTACATCAACACCACTCGACCTAGGGTCTGGAGCGAACAGTGCTGCCCTCGCCAAGGCACATCTCGACTTTTGCCTCAAACTTGGCCTCCCACTGGCCATTATTTTGACAAAGTCGGATCTGCTGAACAAGGAGTCGCTGAAGCGCACTCTGGCTCCCATCTGGACTGCTGTCAAAAATGCTGGCAGATTACCCCAGCTACTGCAGTCAAAGCAAAAGGCCAGAGAGAACACCCGCTCTATCTCTACTGCCGATTCTGAAGCCATCGAGCGGGTTCTCTCCCGCGTGCACAAGTCGGGAGATTTCCATGCGGTGGTGCCTGTGATTCTAACGAGTTGTGTCACTGGAGACGGCATCGGCCTGATCCACGCACTTCTTCAGTCCTTGCCACTGCCTCCGAAACCCACGGCACACGACTACATCGGCAAGGCGCTCAACCCTGAGCAGCCCGAAGCGCTCTTTCATATCGAGGGCCGCTTCAGCCTCCCGGTGTCGTATGCCACGGCCAGCCTCGGAGAGACAATCGATTCGGGCCACGTGCTTTCAGGGTATCTCCGTTTCGGCAAGCTGTCCGTGGGTGACCGCGTCGTCATCGGCCCTTTCCCATCGGACGAAGATGGGACAGGGTCTGGTCTGGACGACGACCGGACAGCATCCCCGTGTCACAACAGCTTGTCGTCCTCCCACCCGTCGTCGTCTGAACTGGCGCGTATCGCCGCCCGGAATGCCATCTCTGCATCGGCTCTGAAGGGAGAGTGGCACGAGGCCCGCATAAGAACCATTCGCAACCTCCGCCTCCCTGTCCAGACGCTCGATGCCGACCAAGTTGGTACCATTGGCCTGGAGATTCTTCCACCGGCGCAGTCCAAACAAGGCAGCCATGTTGACGAAGGGGATGCAGCCCATCCTTCTTCGTCTGCGCTCAAACCACGGCGCGGCATGGTCGTCGCGGTGCCTAACAAGCACATGCTCAAAAGTGGTCTCCAGCTCCAGGCGGCTAGTGGACTGACGGCCTTTTTCGAAGATGTCGACATTGGTCGCCTGAGCATTGGCACGCCCGTCACGTTTTATGTGGCTAGCGTACGGGCCCAAGGCCGCGTGGCCAAGGTCTGGAGCTCGTCGCCCGTTGACGACTTCAGCAAGATAGAGGCGACCGACGACGGTGTCTTTGACTCGTTTGAGCAGGGCGAGGAGGTCGAAAAGGGCCGGGACACGACGGCGGCGTCGAATCACGGCTACAGTGTCCGCCTTGAGCTGTTGTTTGGGCGTGAATGGATCGAGCTCGGGTCTCAGGTTGTTATCCTCGAGGGTGCCAGCAAAGAGGGATCGGTACTCGACGGATTCGTTGGCAAAGTTGTCGAGATTATGGATTGAGTGACGATGGGTTTGTTGTGTTGTGTTTTTGTTATAGCCTTGGTATTGTTTTGCTTCATTGTTTCATTGTTTTTTGGCCTATTCTTTTGATTAATTGCTGCCAGCGTTCGACTATAGCCTTCTGCATAGGCCTTTAAGTATAGTTTCTTGCATGCTCTCTTTTTTGTCGTAATAGCCATTGGTGTCACATTCGATACGGTTGCTGCACTGTCACGGTACGAGAGCAAAGGGCGTACGTGTAGTGTATCAATAGTACTTTTGCATTTTTTGTCCCATGAAAACAATATCATCCAAAACTGAACGCCGTGACAAATGATCGCTTTCTTTTTCAAGCCTTGCCCCTTCATTTCCTCCCTCGAAAAGACGCCCACGCGTCGGCAGCTATGCCCTCACGAGACCGAAGAACAGCGTCCACGTCAAGATGTAGCCCGCCAGACCGGTCACCAGTCCACCCGTCCAGAAGTCGAATGGGCTCCGGAAGAATGAGCCTGTGTCGAGAGTGTTGACGGACTTGCCGGCGTTGCGCAGCTCCAGCGACGCCGACATGACGCGGAACACAAAGAAGAAGGCCGTCGTGATGAGCGAGAAGGCAATGTAGAAGAGGAAGCCGTTGTAGGACTCGAGGCCGAGGATGCCGGCGCCGACGCCGAAGAGGGAGGCCGTCAGAGACTGGACGTTGATGAGGGTCTGCATCGAGTTAGTATCGGGAGGTGCACCTGGTATCAAGACGCCGCCGGGGCCGTTCCTATTCCTGTCCCTGCCCTCTCCTCGTCTCCTTGTCGTTCTGTGCTTACCCGAGAATTGTGCAGGATCGACTCCTGAACCAGAGGCTCGATCTGAAATTCGCGTTCGGTCGACATTGTGACGCGTGTCGGGGCTTTGCAGCTGTGTGTTGGGGTGGGGGTGGTTTGCGGGATTGGACGCAGCTTTGATGGCTTGTCGTCGACGTCTTGATGCCCCTTTGCTGGATCTGAACAAACAGCATGCTCTGAGCTTCAGATGCCACAGGCCAAAATCCACAACGAGCCAGGCTGCGCCGCTCTCCGATTGGCCAGATCTGGAGCCCACCCACTTAGGTACGATTTGGGACTAGCGCACCTTCCTTGCTGCGGTTGTTTCTGTCGCTGGAAATGCCAACTGGGGGCGGGCGTTTCTCCTATCATTTTAGCGCCGCCAACCTACTGGGGGGCGTTCAGGGGGAAGGCACAACCCCCAACCCGACGTAATCTTGCGCCGTAGAAGGCTTATGACGGAACATTCTATGGCTGGGGTTTGACGTTCTCGGCGAGCGCGCGCGCGCAGCGCGGTGGGCCACCCCCCTGTAAAACCTGCACGACAAGGTCCTTCCTTTCTTGTAGCTTCATTTGGCGATGTTGTTCATTTCCCACGAAAGACGGCGGCCGACGCGGGAAAATAGCAGGACGCATAGCAACTAGAGTAATATTATTCTTCAAAACAAAATGGGAAAGAGGGACCCGTGAATGCAAGCAACCAAAACAATAAAAGAGCAACCAAAACGCAACTAAAATAACGGGGTGTCTTTCCTTCCCGATCGGCTTCTATCTCCGTCGTGCCTTCTCCTTTTATCCTTTGCCTACGAGCACGTCGCACCCTCGTGCTTTCCTCCACGAAACCGACCACTACGCTACGCACGCAGGTAACCCACACGCTTCCTTTGACAACACCCTCTCTCTCTCTCTCCCTCTGTCTCCTCTTCTTTGTGCCATTTGCGACACCGCCCAGGACCATTCAATACCACTGCACACCTCCCATTCAACGCCCACGCATACGCCATCACCACCATCTCGCCTCCGTTGTCGCCTAGTCAGCCCGTCACATGGCACCGTTGTAACTCGCAACGCCATTTCCGCCCGTTTCCCCTCCATTCCCTCTGACCACAAACCGCCGCCGACCCCGTCTTCTTCTGCGAACCTACGCCTCTTTGTCCCTTCTTTGTCTTCAACCGCCTGGCGCTACCGGCCGTCTTCTCGAACTTGGTATCGCGTGCGCTGCTTTGCTGCTAGCAGAGGATGCGCCGGCCATTCATAAGCAGCTGACTCCATGGAGACTGTGGTATTTGACGAGACTCCTCTCGCCGAGTATCTGAGAGGTATGGCACTATTGTTCTTTTGTGCTTCATGTTCTCTTTTTATATCTGCCTCGATTTGCTGCAAATGTCGCAGAACAGACTCACCTCACCTCGATATGCCCCGGCGAATCGCACGTGCTAACCGAATACCTGTGGTCGTAGACGAGGGCGAAGACGAGCCTACAGAATGGGTACCAGCTATCACGCGCTCTTCGTCCACCACGGACCTGGCCGCCGGTGACGATGTCGACTCTGACGAGGCATCGAGCTCCACGTTCCCAGTGACGCCCACGCCCGACCAGAGACACCAACAACAACAGCCGCGGCAAAGGAAAAAGACAAAAGACAACAACCAGAATGGCGTAGACACGCCGCCACCGAGCCCACCCTCTCCCATATTTGCGCCTGTCGGCCGGCCGATGGTCCGGAAGCGCTTCCGCAACAAGATCCCGAACCCGCTACGCGTCGACGTGCGGCACCACAGCACATCACTCTCTTCCTCCCTCAACAACCGATACTCTGTACGTGCTTTCTTGCCGTATCCTAGCGCAAAACAGCCTGATGTGTGCGTTTGCTAACCGCAGTTCCGTTGCGTCTACAGAGAGCCGTTGCGTCAACAATCAGCCGCGTCGACAACGCGCAATTCATAGAGAAATTCCGCTACACCATCATTACCTCCCACCTCCTCGGCGATGCCACCCTCGGCCAGCATCAACAGCCGACCCGACCCGGAAGCAGCAGCGGCGACAACAACGGCGATCTGAACAGCAGAGCAGCCGCACAGGCACAAGACAGCCTCGATGTGCAGGCACCAACCGCGACCGGTATCGCGGTCGCCGTTACAAGCGCGTTCGTCCTCTCGTGGGCGGTCCGCTGGGTGTACCTCGGAGGCATTGCACACCTGACAAAAAAACGGTCTGTCTTTGGCTTGGTCCTGGTTGCTGCGGCCGTATTTGTCGGCCACGCATACATCCGACAGCAGTGGCTGCGCTACGTCAGACAATCGGCGTTGACAGAAGTTCGGGCCTTTGTCACACGGTCGCACGACTTTGACAGCGCCGCAAGCGCTTCCATTGCGTTTATCAAGGAGGTGGAGCTTGTTTCGCGGGGGTACAGAATGTAAGTTTCGTCTCCTCGTCTCGACGGAATGGCGCCCATTTAACTACCGCATTCCGATGCGCGTTCGGCCCCTGCGGTCTTTCGCTGCTAACTCCATTCCTCAGAAGCGCACCGTTACCACCCATTAGCCGCATGGACGACAGAAGCCAATCCAGGCGTTGCATGCGGTTGCGCAAGGCAGTTCGCAGCTCGCTTGTTGACGCCTTGCCCAAGTACATCCAGACGGCCGAGGTCATCAAAGGCTTTGCAGAACAGACGGAGCTCGAGATGTACTACCACATCCATGATATCACAGATTTCGACATCTCTGATGCTATGCAAGGATTCTCCGAGGCCGAGTTCGACGATGCAGACTCGATTCGAACGTTGACCGTGCTGGCCTCGCGTTTTCACACCATTCGCAAGCTGTTCCTGTGTGCGCTGCTCGCACTCGAAGCACGTGGCGACGAGTCAGATTTCCTGCGCTGGACCACCGCTGTAGAGGGACTGCGCACATTGAACGAGACGACAGGTACGGGCTACCAGCGGATACGCACCATTCTCGGCGAGGCAGAGACGTTTCCGCAAATCTCTACGCCCAGGGCGCCTCTGTCTCCTGGCCGTGAAAGGTGGCGTTCGCAGTTGGGCAAGCTCAACTCGCTGTCGACCGGCATTCGAGGTCTGCAGGCCAAGTTGGCGCTGCTACGCGAAGAATCAGACCGTTCGCTCAACGAAGCCGATGACATCACGCAGCTGGGACCCAACCTTCTAGCCCAATACGACTCGATTGGGCAAGATCTCAAGCTACTCACTCAAGCTTGGGAGGAAGGCAGATCGGCGCTGGCGTCGGGCATCGACCGTAACGAGAAGCGGCTCTCGTCAATCAGCGCGCTGCTTTCGCCGACAATGTCCCTGAGCGGCCTTACCACGGTCGGCGAGGACAGCATCGGCAGCGGTGGAGGGACAGCCGAAGACGCCCTGCGGGCGCTGACAGGCGGCTCGCCCCTCGGCGGCAGCACAGTGGGCGACCCGGACGAAGAGGTCGTGTTCGAGGCTGTGTCCTTGCCGCCCGCGTCACGACGCAAGAGCATGCTCACACGCGAAGAGCGCATTGCCAAGATGAAAGAGGAACGGGAGAAGCGGGCCGAAGCGCGCGAGCACGCAGACGCCAACCGGGGCATGCTGCGCGAGCTGGAGATGGTGATCAACTTACGACCAAAGGGCGGCCGCGACAGTACCGGCCCGACGCCCAATGCCGATGCGAACCGGAATTCGTTATGATGATTGTTTTTGCTTTCTTGCTTTCTGTTTTTCCTGTTTTTGTTTTGCTGTCCTTTCTCTTCTCTTCACTTGTTCATATTTTTGCATTTGCTACAGACCCTGGGTTCTCACCTTTGTCTCCATATATTACTGCATAGCGCCTAGCATACTGCGGGTTTCGAAGGACTGAACCAGACAGCATGGAATGGGTATTCTAGTATTGCTGGCGGCCTACCATCTGTATATTTTTTTTTGGCGTTCTACACACTGGTTTTTTTTTTTAGACAGACGTTTCCATAGTTCTGTGTTATATATATAGACTGCTTGGGGAGGGGGGGGAGAACATGCCTAGAAGGCACAATCTAACGATATTTTGACTCGAGGTCTCAAGTAGCCTTTTCTTTCATCCTTTGTCCCTCTGTTGACCCATCTGTTGTCATCTGTTTGTGACCTGGTTTTGCTTATTTGGTGAAGTTCATTTCAGGCCTTCCCAGCCAATCACAGTTGGTTCGCAGCCTGTACCTGTCCTTGCTAGAACTGATCAGCCAGGCCAGGAGCCAACCACTCTCAGCGCTCAACGTGCCTAACGTGTGCCTGGCGCCTTCACGTGGGGCAAAATGCTTTAATAGTTGCCAACACAGACAGCTAAGAGCTGCCCCGCGCCAGGGCGGGTTCAATTAAACTGGTCGACGCGTCGATTCCCTTGCCAAACGCGAAAACTGGCAGGCAGGAGCGTGTCGTGTGCCTTGGCTCGCCTTTTCCTTTTCTCTTTCAACGCGCCTTCCTTTTCTCGCAGCTATTCTGTGTCGTCACTTTTTCTCCTCTTCTTTTCCCCTTCCTCTGTTTTCTCTCTCTTTCTCCCCATTCACCTTCCAATTCCTCGTTTTCCAACTACTTCATCCCAACGCGCGACCTTGACGACTACTTCAGACGAATTGTTGCTCAGAGCCAGACCGCCTCGACCTTTTTTATCGCCATCTTCCCCCGCGTTTCCCCCTCCTCGTCGCCCCTCAACAACTCTTTCTTCACATCTTCTCTCCTCAAACCGTAGCCATGTTAGAAGCAAGACTAGAGCAGGCGTCGATCCTGAAGAAGGTTTGTCTTTTTGCTTTGCTTTTGAATATCGGCTTTACCCCTCAGTACTGACCACCCTCTCTCTGCTACAGGTGGTGGACGCCATCAAGGACCTCGTCCAGGACTGCAACTTTGACTGCAATGACTCGGGCATGGCGCTGCAGGCCATGGACAACAGCCACGTCGCGCTGGTGTCCATGCTGCTCAAGGCCGAGGGCTTTGCACCGTACCGGTGCGACCGCAACGTCGCGCTCGGCGTCAACCTGACGTCGCTCACCAAGGTGCTGCGCGCGGCGCAGAACGAGGACATCCTCACGCTCAAGGCCGAGGACGCGCCCGACTCGCTCAACCTTGTGTTTGAGAGCTCCGAGAACGACCGCATCAGCGAGTACGACCTCAAGCTCATGGACATTGACCAGGAGCACCTGGGCATCCCCGAGACCGAGTACGCGGCGACCATCACCATGCCCAGCGCCGAGTTCCGTCGCATCTGCACGGACCTCATGGCCATGTCCGAGTCGGTGACGATCGAGGCGACCAAGGACGGCATCAAGTTTGCCAGCAACGGTGACATTGGCAGCGGCAGTGTCACCCTGCGCAGCCACACCAACGTGGAGAAGCCGGCCGAGAACATTGACATTGAGCTCAGCGACCCGGTGTCGCTGACCTTCTCGCTCAAGTACCTGGTCAACTTCTGCAAGGCTGCCAGTCTGTCGAGCCAGGTCAAGATCTGCCTGTCGAACGAGGTGCCGCTGCTGGTCGAGTACATTCTGACGGGCAGCAGCTACCTGCGGTTCTACCTGGCACCAAAGGCAAGAATCCTTTCCCGTCCCTCCATGACTCCTTTTCTCCCCTCTTTCTTGACAACATTTTCTAACTTGTACAGATTGGCGACGACGAGTAAACGGCAGATTTCAAAACGACAGGGCAGCGTCGACGCAACGAACATGGAAAACAAGGGTATGGGATACCCAGTGGGCGTGGAAGGATGGGATCGGGACTGTGTAATCACGTGTATGAATGGACGGCGAGGTGATTTAGACGATTATCAATGTTCATTTTTTTTCTTCTTTTGTACGACCCAATTGTCACAAACTCACGACTGCAAGTCTTGTCGTTCTCGTTACACGGTTTGCAGATGCCCTTCCGCTCCCCCACGTTGCTGACCTATTTGGCCGACCAATTCAGCACCATGAGGATTATGAGGATTATGCGGATTATGAGGAATCCGCCTTGATTTACAAAAGAGTAATTCAAAGCGACGTGACAAACATTTATGTTCCGTATCGCCCCCACAGGTGCAATGCAAAGGGCGCAACCACGCGCAGTATATTAGAAAGCCTCTGCGAGTATCGGCCCTGCGAAGGCGCTGGCGCGGGGTAAGGCCAGGCTCTAGTTTGGGGGGGATTTCAAAGGGTCGTTAATGTCTCGCGCGTTGCAAGAGCACCCCTAATAACGATCGGTGCTTCCTATTCAGGCAGGCATAGCCAGAGCCTTTGCAATGGATAGAAGGTAGGAGCCTGGGCTTGGCCAGAAGAAGAAAGAGCACAATTACATGCTGGCTGGCCGCAAGTACATGCTGCGTCGTTTGGTGGATCCCAGCGCCTATTTTGCCTCTTCTTAGTTCCCTCTCTTCCATTGTTACAATTCTTCGTAGTATGACTCGGCGTCGGCGCGGCGGGCACTATCTCCTTTCTGGGAGATTCTCTTCTCTTTTTTTTAGACTGGGCCATTTTTCTGTGCCTTGTCTCTTGCCAGGGAAGTCGGCGTTCAAGATAGATAAACCGGCGGCCGATCCAACAACTCGGGAAGGTGCGACTGTCGTAGACATTTTCAACTAGACAAACCTTTACGATAGCTCCTTCCGCCAAATCGTCTTGTCGTGTGACTCGACCTAAGCTCCTTCCGTGTGTCTTCCCTCGCCGCCGTGCCGACGATAGCCCCTCCGCCGCGCCTTCTCCAATTTTCTCACGGCGGGCGCCAAGTCTAAACTTCGACTTCTTCCTCTTCTCCCAGTCACCATTTTTTGTGTCTCTCTCCCTCGACTCGTCTTTATTTTCTGCGATCCCACGTTGCGCTGTGCCCGAATTGTTGACGCCCGGCCCCCAATTCTTGAGTCGCCCTCTTATAAAAACATTTTTGCGCCGAACCCCTCAGTTGCGTCACGCTCTCCCGGCCAGCCTCGTGCACGCGCCGCAACACAAACCACCTCCGACGCTTGCCGAGTAAGAGTCACCAGGCCCAGTGCCTCTTTTTTCTGCGGCCTCCCGTCTTGCGCCCTTTACATTTCACTTCCTCCTCTCCTTCCGGTGCCCGTCCCGGCCGTTCTACCCGCCGACCTTACCCTGTCGCATACGCCCTTCCTGTCCTCCGACCCCGTCTACCTCCCGAACCGCACACAATGTCGACCGAACCGCCAGTGCCCGAAACGCGGGTCTTGGCCGTTGCCAGCCATGTAAGAGGGCCCCGTGATAAACTGGTGTTACGTATTGTTACTTTCTACTGTTCCGGATACTAACATTTGATTGTCAGGTTGTGTCAGGGTAAGCCCACAGCCAGACGAAGGGGCAATATCGCCGGCTTTTTTATACCTTTTTTTATACCATGCTGACCGGAGGCTTTTGTGTCCAGCCACGTGGGCAACAAGATTGCCGTCTTTGCTATGCAGTCCCTAGGGTGCGACGTTGCCGCGTTAAACACCGTCCAGTTCAGTCCGTCTCCCCTCCTTGACATGCCCTTCAGGCTTTTGTACCTCATATACTGACTGTACTTTTGTCTCCTCCAAACAGGCAACCACACAGGATATAGACAGTGGAGAGGAACGCGCACATCAGCAGAGGAGATATGGGATATTTACGAGGGGCTGAAGCAGTCGTACCTGGACAACTTTGACATGATGCTGTCCGGGTACGTGCCAGGGGCCGCGTCAGTTGAGGTGGTAGGCCGCATCGCCGAGGAGCTGCGCAGCCGAAAGGCGTCCAGCCCCGGCGACTTTTTCTGGGTGCTAGACCCGGTCATGGGGGACAACGGCAAGCTGTACGTTGCCGACGACGTGGCACCGGCGTACAAGAAGCTGCTCAACCATGCCGACCTGATCCTGCCCAACCAATTTGAAGCAGAGTAGGTTTTCTCCCTCTGTATACGGTTCAATTTACTAAGCGGGCGCTAACGTTGCACAGACTCCTGTCTGGCGTCAAGATCGAGAGCATGGAGACCCTCGAGCAGGCCATCCAAGTGCTGCACGAGCGGTTCCAGGTACCACACGTCGTGATCACCTCCGTGTCCCTCAGCCACCCAGACCACCCAGCGTCGTCGCTGTCCGTCATCGGCTCGTCCCGCACGTCCACCGGCCAGGCGCGCACGTTCAAGATTGTGTTCCCCTGCATCGACTGCTACTTCAGCGGCACGGGTGACATGTTTGGCGCGCTCATGGTCGTGCGCATGCGCGAGGCCGTCACCAACGCGGCCGACGCCGCCGCACTCCTGCAGCGCCGCGCCTGGATCAGCGACGACAGCGTGGCGGCGGTCGACCTGCCGCTGGCGCGCGCGGCCGAAAAGGTGCTGGCCAGCATGCACGAGGTACTCACCAAGACGTGCGAGGGTATGGAGGTCGAGATGCAGCGGGCCGAGGCGACGCTGGACCGCCACGGCGTGGTCGGCGACGAGGAACGCGCCAAGGCGCTGCACCTGCTCAAGTCGCGGGCGGCCGAGCTGCGGCTGCCGCGCAACGTCAACTCGCTGCGGTCGCCTAGCATAGCATTCCGCGCCGTGAAGATGTGAGTGAGGGGAAGGTCGGTATAGAACGAGAGGAACGAGAAGAAAGAGCTATAGAAGAAAAGAGAGAGCATACATTACACAGGCATACGGAGTCCGTCTGGCTGCATCTTGGGTCGCATATAGACACATTGGATGGCATTGGCTCCTTTTTGAGCTTTAGACAGCATAATCACTTTCAACAATAGGATCAAGCAATCAACCATAATAGACAGCAGCTATTCTTCGTTTGTATGTGTCTCATTTATTCTATATATCATTACATGCAGCAGCCACCACCGGGCCGGCTTCATAATGGTCCTAGTTTTTACCAGCCCACCAACAGTTCCTTGGCCAATCATTCCCCGTGATCCCGTTTGAAAGAAAGAAAAAAATCCGAAGCATAGTATGATCGTACTTTGCACACCAGTGTATATATAGATGGCAGTCCCTATGTCTAAGCAGACTTGGCAGTGTTTAAGCAGAGCCCTCAGCAGGAGCAGCAGCCGGAGCAGCAGCCACCGGGATAGCGGCAGCAGCAGCACCGAACCCGCCCGTGCTGCCGAACCCGCCCGCACCCCGCACGCTCTCCTCCAGCGTCGCCACCTCCACCACATCAGGCGTCACAATCCGCTCCAGCACCAGCTGCGCCACACGGTCGCCCGCGGCCACCGCAAAGTCCTTTTCGCTGTCGTGGTTGAACAGCAGCACGCGCACGTGGCCGCGGTAGTCGGCGTCAATGACGCCCGCGCCCGTGTCGATAAAGTGCTTGGCCGCGAGCCCGGAGCGGGGCGCGATGCGGCCGTAGGTGCCGGCGGGCACGGCCATGGCAATGTCGGTGTCCACGAGGGCTTTGCCGCGGGCAGGGATGACGCAGGCACGGGCGGCATACAGGTCGTAGCCGGCGGCGAAGGCGCTGCCGCGGGTGGGCAGCTTCGCGTCGGCCGAGAGTTTCTGGATCGCGAGGGCGGGGATGGCCGAAGAGGAAGAGGCGACAGGGGCCAGAGCGGCGGCGAGCGCCTGGGGCTGTTCCGTCTGAGCCATGCTGATGTTGTTGTCAGTCTTGACGCGCTTCGCGGGCGGGGAGGTAGGCGGGGAGTTGACGATGAGGGGGACGATGGGCGACGACGGAGCGGCAGCGACAGGGGCGTCGGTGGTCATTCTTTGTAGAGTGAGTGGCCGTGGGAGAGGTGGGAGAGAGATCGTGAGAGAAAGAGCGTGCGTGTGAGACAGAGAAAGAAAGTATAGGGAGTGCGTGGTAAAAGAATGTAGAGCGAATGATGCTGTATTGAAGTCGAAAGAAGAAGGCGCAGTCTGAGCTGAAGCAAGGAAGGAGCAAAGCAAGAGGTTGGTGTAGCTGAGGGCAGGCGTGGTCGACGCGTCGCGGTGAAGTTGGAGACGCGTTAAGTGGATTTTGGTGGCGGGTGGGGCTGTAAGGGGAGGGGAGCTCCATTGGCCAATGGCAGAAGGAGCGACAGGGAGGGAGAAAAGGGACCTCAGGGATCACCACCAGCCTTTCAGCTAGACAGTGAAGGCAGCTTTTCATACTGTTGGGATACGATAGAGCAGAATAAACGTTCATTGTGATAAATTTCAGGAGTGCAAAGAAACTCTAGAAAAGCAATGATAGGTATGTGCTACAATAGGAGGACCAGGGCCATTCATTTCATATGCTTTTTGACTCCCAAGCAAAGGCATAATTGAATATGTGCTTTGTTCGATCATTATTGTCAGAGCAAATAAGAATGTCTCTTTCTTATGAAGAACGAGCTCTGAGCTCACCTTGTTGTCGTCGTTTGTGTTTTGTTCAAAGATACGTCGACCCTTGAAGCTTGGCTCTTGGGTCACATTACAGCGCGGCAGAAGCTACAGCGGTCTTAGCTACCTAGACTGCATTCGTTTAGGGCAGTTTCGCTACCCCATACTTTTCAGTGGACGTTGCCATCGCCCCACTTTTCATCTTTGCTGTCAGACAGTTGTGGACTACTGAAGCGGGCAGCTCTGCGTCATCCATCATGAGACCTTCTCTTTCGTCTTTTGCCTTTGTGCCACGCCATTCTCAGTGCCCTGAGGCACGCAATCCAGCTATTCGGCATCGTTTATGTCGAGACGATTAGAAACAGGAGAAACAATGGATCTGGTTGTCGGCACTAATTAAAGTCCCATCGTTTGAATTGCTCCGAAGGACAACGGCCGTTGAGGTCCTGTCATGAATCGGGCTGTCCGTTGCGGTCGGTCGAAACTCGTCCGCAGAGGCTATCAAGATAAGTTTACTTTCGGTCATCGTCAAAAAGACCGCTTGAGTTGCTTTAACTTGGCATTGGGGACCGGCTTGGTCAGACTTGCTCCGCACGCGACCAACAGCTCCTCGCATGTATCAAGCAATCCTCTTTCCTGGGCACAATACAAACGAACATCATACGAGAGGGGCATAGTGGCCCAAGGCGAATTTGCGGGGTAAACGAGATGCAACCCAGACATGCATGGTAAACCATGCAGACGATGTGCACAAACTATACATGATGCTTTCAAGTCGAAACCTCCAAGCCTCTTTATCAGCAGCTCGCGGAGGAGGACGCAAGGCTCGATCTGGCTCCAAACACATCCAGTATCCATCGATTATCTGAGCAGCATCTAAATTGACTTGACACTTTATTCGTCTTGATAAGAAGGAGGCGAGAATGAGAAGAGAGACAGAAAAGGAGAATGTCAGAATGCACTATACTTCATGGCCTCTAGACTCTTGTCGGTGTCGCCTTTTCGAGCTACTCGTTCCCCCTCCGTGGATACACGCGACCACATCCACCTTTGGGCGTGAACTGGTTGTAGACAAACGAAACGAAAGAAGAAAAACCACCATCCCTTGCCCTTTGTCGTCCACTGGCCACCCTCCATCAGGAACTTCAAGCACCCGTTTCGCTTTTTGCTTGCTTCCCCGATGGCCCTAATTGGCTGGTGAGGTCATATGGCCTGCCGATCAGCACTACCAGAGAGAGGAGGAAGGAAAGAAAAGAGGTAAGAAACGAGTGATGCCACTACCATTGATGCCCTCGCGAGCAATTCTTAACTGGTAACTCGCCCTGATAAGGCGGTTAGAAACAATGCTCTAGGCGTCTAGCTCCCCCTGGTTGCAATGTTCGCCTTCGAAAAGGGCCCAGGGTTATTGTTGAAGGGTAGTCAGCGACGTCCCAGCTCCCCTTCGCTCCCCCTTGTTTGTAGGACGGCTCCGTCTGGGCCCTTTTCGCCTTCTGCTGTCCAAGGCCAAGGTTGTCCTTGTCGTGTGAAAGTGAGCTGTAGAACAAAAGACAAGCCGTTTTGTCATCGTTGCTACAAATAGAAAGGATGACCCCTCATTTTTCAGATCTTCCTCTCTTGCCCTCTTTTCTTTCTCTCGTCAAGTCGTCTTACATACGTTTGTCAAATTCTTCCATCCAAGACATCTCTATATCGTTTCCACAACCAACGTTGTCAACCAACACCCCCCCCATCCCAAATACCATCATGGATTCTCCCGGAGGCAACGCCGCTCGCCAGCAGCGGTCCGACTCGGCCACCTCGACTGGTTCTAGTGGTTCCGCCTTTGGCCGTCGTGTATGTCCCCTCAAGCACATGATGCAAAGACACAAAGTGATCACAGCTAACACATCCTCCACAGAAGTCATCCGGCCTCTTCTCGTCCCTAGAGCAGCAGAAGCGCTCCAACGATCCCGAGCAGATGGCCCGCCGCGCCAGCATGCACGACCAGAAGCCTACGCAGGGCATGATTGGCAAGTGGTGGAGCAACTATGTGCACGGCACGGGGCAGAAGTAAAGAAGAAGAGACGGAGGGCGATGGGAATCAATGGATACCAGGTGTTTTTATGTATGAACAGGATGGCATAGTACTTTTATGGTCTTTTGGTTTTAATCGGGTTATATCTTCATTCAATTCGTTTTTACTCATAAAATTCTTTGATGCAACAGTTCCAAGAAAAACAAAAACAAAAGCAATAACCCAATAGAAACGTAAGTGTCATATCGATCGAACTCGTAAGGCCACCATAGCCAACCGAAAGAAAACTGAACGCCCCAGTACTATGCCAATGAAAATGCAGGGTAGAAGGTCGTGCCATGGGTGAAGGAAATGGATACGAGAGGCGGGGGCATATGGGCATACTCCGTACAATGACCCTAAGACCAAAGGTAGAAAGTCACCCAAGCAAAATGCCGATGGTCATCAAGCTCTATCTATATTGGGAAGATGGACGAGTCAATGGTCGGAGAGGAAAGGATACGAGTGTGAAGCGAGAGCCATAAGCTCACAGGGCGGAGCTTCGGGGATGGTATATGGCATATGCACATTCACTGTGCAAACACACGCCTGCCAACACATATACACGAGAGTGAATACACAAGTCGCTGGAGGTTAGGTTAGGAAGATGCAAGGCTAGGCGGGTAAGGCAATGGACGGAGAGGCAAGGACCGTGTGCAAGAGAAGAGGTGGTAATAGTGGATAATGAATGAAGTTGGATTGGCAAGCAAAAACTCCCCGTTGCTGTTTTTTTCGTGTTCTCCCGTGTCTCCCAGTACCTGTTTGTATTTCATACCGCAAGACCAAAAAAACGATAAAGGCAAAAAACGACAAACGCAAATAGAAGGCAAGCATAAATGAGACGGGGAAAAAAAGAAATCCTAGTCATCACCACCCGCACACGAGACTAAACAATCACAAGAAAGAACAGTCACCAATGTACTAAAAAAGAATAATAAAAAAGGTAGGATCCGAGGTAAAGAGATAAAGAAAGGGAACGACAGAAGCAAGGAAGAAAATGTAGAGAGATAAAAACGGGTCATTCTTCCAGGCCAAAACGCCACCGGAAAGGAGAGGAGCAAAAAGAGGTGCAGTCTGCAGTGTCGTTAGAGGGTAGGAGGTAAAGAAATGTAGCGGGTGCCGGTGTGGTCTACGATTCTCGTGTCGACCTATGCACGGTGCTTCTCGCTCTCTGTTTGTATAGTTAGCACGTGCTTCTGTGAAAAAAGAAAAAAAGACTGGAAAAGCAACATAGAAAATTAAGAGTCCAACGTACCAAGACGAGAGTAGAGCATGTAGAGGGCCATCCGGTTGCACTCCTCGGTACCGGAAATGGTCACGAGGCGCTCGTTGCTGTTGTCCTGGGGCTCGTTGATCTTGATCATACTGCCCGAGATCTGGCGAATCTCGTTGATCTTCTGGCCGCCCTTGCCAATGATCGCACCGACCATGTCGTTAGGAATGAAAATCTGCTGCGTCAAGGCTGCGCCAGGCATACCACCAGCAGGACCAGCGGGGCCACCACCGTGCATGGGCTGTCCGACGTGGGGGCCGTGCGCCTGAGGGCCGCCGTGGTGCGGTGCGCTGTGGTGAGGAGGAACCTGAGCACCGTAACCACCCGCACCACCCTGGGCGCCATACATGGGCACAGCCGGACCCGGGCCGCCATGGGCCGTGGGGGCACCGTACGGTGCGCCGTACGGCTGGGGGGGCATGTGAGGCCGAGCGTCCTGCCGGCGGGGGTTGGCATTGTTGTTGGTGTAGTTTTCGGGACGGCCGTAGTTGCCAGTAGCAGGCTGGGGCAGGTAGGGGACAACCTGCATGCCACCGGGGACCAGACCAACAGGTCCGCCACCACGGGCAGCGTAGGCCGAAGCAGCCGGTCCGCCAAAGCGCTCGTTGAGCTGCTCCAGTAGAGTACTACCCACGTAGTACGTCGCAATGTGAACAGCGTCCGCAACGCCCATAACAACAAGCGAACGCTCCGACGAAAGCGGCAGGCACGAATCCGAGGCGTTCAACCGAGCACCAGAGGCTTCCTGGATCTCCTTGATACGGGACCCACCCTTGCCGATAATGGAACCAATGAGGATGTGCGGGATCAAAAGACGCAGAGGGTACGTCTTTGAGTGGGCATTGGACGGCTCGCCAAGCGGCTCGTTGTTCAGGGTCCGGATAATGAGACCGAAGGCCTGAAAAGGTGTTAGTCCATGTAAATATGATCTCAGAAGGGTAATAATGTTTGGAAAAGGGAACAAACCTTGGCAACAGCGTCGACGACGCCGCTCACAGTGAGAATGCGCTCAACAGCACCCTTCTGGTAGTCGCTGACCGTGCACTTGGCATTCGACATCTGGCGAATCTTGGACACGTTCTCACCACCCTTGCCGATGATGGTAGCAGCTTCCGGGCTGGAGATAACAGCACGAATGTGGATCCAAGCCGTCTCGTCGTGGGCGTTGGCCGAACTGCCCTGAGCCGGCGCTGAGTTGTTGGCGGTGCTCGAGCCGGACTTGGCTTCAGTGCCCTCGGGGGTGCTAGCCGCATCCTGGTCGTCCTTGCCACTATCCTTCTTATCACCGTTGGTCTTGCCATTGCCGTTGGACTCGTGGGACGAGATAGGCACCGGGGGAATGGACGGAAGGCCATTGCTTTCCTTGATTTCGCCTTCGTTGCGGAGAACCTTGTCCAAAGCCGGGCGCTTGGCGTCAGGCTGGTCGCCGGTGCGGGACGGGGAGGAAACCTCCTCGAGAGGGCGCTTGGTTGATGTGGGGGGTGGCGAGGTCGACATTGTGAAGGATTTGTCGGGGATGGTTATGTATGAATTGAAATTGCTGTAGTCGTCGTACTTGTAATATCACGTTGCCTAGAAAAGCTCAAATCTGGGCTTTTCTACTTGTATGGGCTTCTCTTGAGTCAAGAGGAAGCAGTTAAATAATCAAACTTCTTTTTTATTCGTGCCTATCTACACCTCGAAAGGTTTTCAACAAGGAAAACTTGTGCAGGTGTAGTGGCGGGTCGGGGCCGGGTGGGACACTCTTGATCTGGCTAGGCAGTAGAGGGTGCAGGAAGCTGTGCAGGAGCTGTGCAGGCCGGGCGGTGTAGAAAAGAAGACGGAAGTGAAGCAACAGTCGGGTGCGCGAGAGGCAAGGAGGTGCTTGGAGATCTGTTGCTTGTTTGGAGCGGACGGTGGATGGACGTTGGACGGTGGGCGATGGGCGAGGACGATGAACGGGTCTTCTGCAATGAAGTGACCACAAGGACAGAGCTCTCGTAGGATGGGAGAGGTGCTGTGAGCAAAGGATAGAGAGAGAGAGAGAGAGCTCTAGGAGGGCGAAGATGGAGAAGAGATGGAGATGGACGAGGCGATGGGCTCGTGCGGTGACGGAGGTCGAGAGGTCTTGGAAGAGGAAGAGAAGAGAAAGAAACGGGCAGCGGGATGAGCTGGAGGGACCTCGTTTTCTCAAACCTGATGGGGGTTATGGGAGAGAGCGCAGCAAACGGCTGGGGCAAACAAACCACCTGCGCGTTTCCGTTTCGACACTTGACAATGCGAAAGCTGAAAAGATCCTGAGAACGTGGAAAACTTGAGAACCTCCGAAAAAAGAGGATCGCGGGTTGTTTGTTGGGCTCGGGACGAGGATGCTGGCTTTTGCTGTGCGCGCGCGGATGGGCGACCGACAAAAGACCTACTTCTGCGACCGGAGATCGAAGGCGGGACGAGGAGGGAGGGGAAGGTGATGGAACAGATGGAAAAGACGATGGAACAGAAGGGGAGGGAGCTGGGAAGAAACAAATGAAGCGGCGGATGTTCGAAGAAGGGATGCTTGAGAGGCAAGAGAGGGAAGGTGGAAGAGGCGAGGTTAGGCGTGGAAAGGCCAAACAAGGGGGATGGAAGGGAAATGGGCAAGAACGTAAAACAAGGGCACGTTGCTGATCAAAATGGGCCACCGGGGGGAGGTACAATGCAAGGGGTGGCGGTGGACAAAAAGCTGTGGGCGGTTGTCTCGAGATGAGTTTTGGACGCGGGAGGAAAGAGGCAAAAAGGCGAAAGGGAGAGGAAGGAGCGGGGGTGGGTTGGCGCGCGGACTTGGAGCAGCTTGGAACAGTGGGCGGCGGACAGCGCACAGCGCACGTACAGGCGTGCGCACAGCGAAAAAACAGGCGGCCGAGTGGCTTTTTGGTGTGAAACCTGTGCCTGTTCGCCTACGAGAAGCTGGTTTCTGGGCCCTAGACTGAGTGTCTTGTGGCCAATCATGTGTGCTGCGCGGACCGACTTGGACCCGCTTTGTGGAAACAGTGCGGTCTGACCTTTATTCTATATATATACTGTAATTTACACTGTGTACCTCGTAGGAGAGCTATGCGCGTTAGTGTTTGCCACCTATTTCGCAGAGAGCTCATAGCAGGCAATGGCGTATCGCCCTGTATGTATGTAGCCGCGACGCGTTTCAACGTCGCTTCACAAAGCAGGCGCGCCTTCAAGAGCCTAGCCAGGGCAAGAGCAACCCAAGGCTACCAGCAACGCCGGCAGGCACGACAGACAGAAGGACGGAGTAATAATACTGAATATTGCAGTGAGTGTGCCAGTGTCTTTGTACGTGGTGAAGACACATGGAACACGCCAAGATATCCGCCAAAGAAACGCCATTGAACTCAAGGAAGATATCGAGACCTGCCGTCGCACCATTGACGTATTACGCTCTCCCGGCGGTACAACACCACGACGTCGTACTGCTTCTCACCGAGCAGCAGCCTCCGGAGTATATTTGTCTTCTCCTTTTTCTTCTATTCTTTGTGCCATCTCTGTCTTTGGCCTGCACGACGTAGGTTCGGTCGCTCCTCATCCCAACCCCGTGTTCTGCCCGTCTCTGACATCTCCTGCAGATCGCCAGGGGCCTGCTTGGGTTACCGTCCTTAAGAAGGGGTCGGGTGTGGCTGCATGACCAGAGGGTTCGGTCTCGTTTCTTTCTTTTCGAACCGCGTCATATCCTTCTTTGTCCGTGGGGTGTCGGCCAGCAGAGGGTCAGAAACGACAGGACAGCAAGATGGAAGAGGAACCACGCCCCATCACGCAAGATGATTTGCATGCAACATACGTCGAGCGGTCCATCCGGGAGCTCCAGCGTGCGGTCCAGGAGGAAGAAGGTGTCCTTGCCGAGGTACGTTGGTTTTGAATTTTGTGCCACCCGCCGTTGATTCACCTTTTGATATTGAGTAGCAACAAGCTCACACGTGCAATGTAGCTCCGGCGGGGTGTTGCGGGTGCTGCACCGGTGACGTCGGCCGCTGCTTCGCTCGCAATCATGACGAGGGCATACGAGGCAGCCGCGCGGTCCGACCCGTTCTTGCCGTTCGCGGACTCGGTCTTGCCAGCGCTGTTGGCGCTGCGCAAAACGTATGGCGTCTTGGCCGAGTCACAAACCTACCTAGGCGGAGAGGGAGCAGCATCATCGCCAACCCTGGATCAGGCCCGGAAGCGGCTGGCCATGGACAAGGCGCGCCTCGACGACCAGCGCGCGCTCCAGACAGCCCTCGAAGCACGCATCGTTGCGCTGCGCAGCGGCCTCGAGACACGAAGCACCATGACAGCCGAGGAAAAAAGACACGAAGCGCTAGACAAGCTGCGCACGAAGAAGAGTGACTATGACCGCGACACGGCGGCGCTGCTCAAGTCGCTCCGGCAGTTCATCCAGGACCGGCTGGGGCCCATGCTCGCAGCCGAGGAGCTAGGCGGGCCCGTCGTCAGCGGCATGGTGGACGTCCAGACAGACGACCTTGCGGCCGGCTTCAGCTCGCAAGGCAAGCCACGGAAGCCGCCAACGGGCGACAAGGCCGGTAAGAACGGCAAGGAGCGCAACGAGGACCGGCGGCAACGGCGCATCGACGAGATCTGGGGTCCAAGAGCTGGTGCCGGCGGCGGCAGTGGGGAAGACGGAGAGGGCGACGATGAGGAGGACAGAAATAACTGGGACGAGGCCACGGCTGCAGCCGCCGAGATGCAGGAGCTCACCGAAGAGCTGCTGAACGCGCTGGCCGGTGCAGGCGGCGACAGCTCGGCAGCGTACGTGACTATATCCCGGGAGTCGGCAGCGGCACGGTTCCTGGTACGGTCCAAGGTGGCCCATTTCCACCCGCGAGACGCCACAAAGCTACGGCTGGTTGATTTTGGACGCGAGCTGGACGATTGAAGATTGAGAGACCCTCACCAGGGCAGAAGGGAGAAGAGAGATGATAGATTCCCGCAACGATATGTTGCACCTCCTGTCGATCCAAACGACCCCTGTTTGTATGAACCAAACGACGACCGTTTGGGGGACAAGGGATGGCCGGCCGACTCGCCCCCTTCTCGAAGGCCAACAGAAGGCCAGCGGAGGAAGGGCGTGGGTAGGTGCTGTTTCAACGTTCAGCCGATGTCGATTATCCCGACAGAAATATTCCGACGAGTGATATATACGGTATACATGATATCAAAATGTCATTTCCTTCGAGGAAACGAGAAGGCTAAGGCAGTCCAGGACTTGTCCAGGCCTCATACCCGGGCCTACGTGCGTTGGGATGCACTTGAACGCTGCGCCGCGGAACATGCACACCGTCGTGCCTACGATATCTAATTCTTGTTTACGACCATGTATAATTCACGTAGCTAGACGAAATATACACATGTTGCGATTGATTTTAAAGGGTTTCGTCTACCATGCCTTCCAAATGACCTTTCACTGTGAGGGTCTCGCTTCTTCGTGTATGCAAATGCCCTAATGCCCTAATGTAGCGTAGAAGGCAATATTGCCGCCCCTTTTTTGTCGACAGAACAACGATGTTGGGTGCCTTCCTACCGTCCATAATAATCCGAACATGGAACGAGAGCATCAAGTGAATTGAGGTGAGTCTTGTAATTATTTGTATGAATTGCATGATCCAAGGTATTTTCTAGTTTATTTTTTATTTTAATATATCTCATAAGTTAATTTAGTTCTCGGGTTTTTTTTCTACTTTTATTTATTTGAATATTATTGTAAAGATAAAGTCTTGACAAACAATATTAAATATCAAAATACATGAATAAAACATGTATTTGTTTTACGATAAGCTTTACTTATTTCCTTAGCCACTGAAAAAAGGCTCAGTGTTTTGGACATTGTTGCAAATATTCGTTAAGACGTAGCATTTGTTTACGCGTTGAAGCGTAATACGATTCGAACAGAATAGCTACGATCCCCGAGAATCTTACATCCTATCTCGTAAGTAGAAAAGGAGAGATACCGCAATAACACCGAAGGAATTCAACGGCTTGTGCTCGTAAGGACAGGTGGTGAGTACGGTATCTGCGCAATACTTGAGGCATCCCCTTGGCGCCGAGGAAAAAAAAGAAATAGCAAAATGAGATGCTCTAGACGAGGCATGCAACGCTATCAAAACCATCTCGCCGATATCGAGGCATCCTCGTTTAGCCCTAGTGTCGGACAATACCACTGTTAGTGTTCGCTGATGAATGCCGTCTTCATTTCTGGGACGGCCTGGGCATAGTTGATGAGCTTGGTTCGAGACACGGCCGTGATATCTACGGAAGCGAATCTACTGATCGTTCTCGATCGGGCACCCGAGAAGCAATGTATATAATCAGACGGCCAGGGCCTCGTCTCAATGATAAAATACGAGCCATGGCAATCAAACCTTTTGCCTCTTTCGTTGCCATGGCCACCTCACTTCATCGACAACATCGAGCCGACCAAAGGTAGCCTTTATTCAGCGCTTCGAAAGACGTGATATCGACTCAAGATCACCACCATACCTCTACGGTTCGACGACATCGTGCATCGCTATGAGCCGTGGACCCATCTCAACCACCGGAACAATAACGTGCATCTGGTCATTACTCTGGTCTGACGAAGAGACGAAAACACGGAGAAACGAGAAAGACGACATGAAGAGGGGAAATATTGACCGAAGAATACGCACCGTTGCGATACCGGGAGAGGATCGAATCGCCTTCGAAATTTTTTCAACACAAACCGACGCAAATAAACTCGGTTGGACACGAATCGATACCAAGATCAGCCGCTTTAAACAATGTACGCTCAGCAACCACACACCTGCAGTCCCCACGACAAAGACGGCCAAGCAATGGACGATACACATCAACACTCTAGAGAGAAAGAAACCCAAGGCGAGAAAACTCTGTCTAGACCGGCCTGAAGATCTAGACTCTTGTGCCCTGGTAACGGGCGAGAGACAAAGAGTACGGACGGACGTTGACGGCACGACTGTGCGTGTCTCGACCAGGTCGGCGAATGATGTTTGTCCATCGACAAACGACGTACATGTTTGGATAAGGAACGGAGCTCTGGCTCGCCATTCTCTTGATATGCCACTGAAAGCCGAACTACGGAGATTTTCGTTATTCGCTTTTCTGTGCCCACTTGGCAGATTCTTTTCCCTTGTCCAGCAATGCCGGGGCCAAGCAACGAGAACATCAGGGAAAAGGGCCGTCGACATCGAGCAACATTGCGCGCGCCCGCTTCGTTGATTTCCCATTAGCTCTCGCTGTCGGACTTCCATTGCCCCTTTCCCCTTTTCGTCGTTTCTTTTATTTTCTCCCCCTATTCCGTCGTCTCCTCTTCCGGTGTTTGTTTTCGATTTTCGCCTTCCCCTTTATTCATTACACATCGCCATGGCCGTTGGGGCATGAAGATCCCTCTCCGGCGCCATTCCGCCGCGCTTTGTCGTCCTCGTTGAGCAGTACCTGTTCGAATACACAGCGCAGAGTGCGTGCTCTGTGCTTGATTATTGGTGTAAGTGGTGCACTTGTAGGTGACTGTTAGCACGTAATCCTGGTCACTCCCCGGGCATTTATTCAACGTATGAGTATCGTATGTCTGAGCACTCTTTTTCTTTGCTGTTCGAGCTGTAGTATTCGGGCCTATCGGATCGGCTTCGAATGCCGCACGGTATGTGGCAAGCTAGGCTTGGGGCAACAGAAAAGAAAGAGAGCAATAGGAGCGCACGGAGTGGGCAACAAGGCCGCCGGGAATGAAGGGGAACAGAGAAATCTTGAAAAAGGGTGAGACAATGGAAGGGAGAAAGAAAAAGAAGAGAGTGCAGTTAATACGGAGTACTCCGTAGAGAGAATAAACAATAGCGTAGCGTACAGACTGGCGCGCGGTAGATGCAAGGACTGGCCGCGCCAGGTGCGCGAGTGTTATTGGGAAGGACCCAAAGGGGGAAAAAAGAAGAAAAGAGACGAGAGACAAGGGCGTTTCGCACTTGCCGCTACTGCAAGGTACAGCGCAAGAAAAAGAAAAGAAAAGGGAAAGAGCGAGGAACAAGAAAAGAAAGAGGGAAGGTACCATGCCGTAACGAGAGAAGGCAGGAACGAGGGAAGGAACCGCAACCGCATAACACTAGCCCACCAATCCGTTAAAGTGCCTCCCCCAGATCTCCCCATGACCAAACGTCTCGATGCAACCGAAATGCGCACGTCAAAAAGGACAAAAAGCGAAAAGGGAATTGAAACTGCAGAGCGTGACAACGCTGGCCCCTTTCAATATACAAGGCAATGTACGCATCCTCCCATCCTTCGGCCTCATCTGCGGGCTTTGCACGTCGTCTTCGTCGTCCGAAATGAGGACTTTCCATGTTGCACGCGAGAATCAAGGAAACCAGAAACGACATGGAAGACCAAAAGCGCATCTCCATGCGTGCGCTCAGACGCCAGGTCGCCATTGCTGCGGCGATGTTGCAACCGCGATCGGCCCGCCTGGTTGCAGTGCAAGTACGACGTACTCCGTACTTGCACCTCACATACTACTATGCTTTTTTTCCTGGCCAGGGTGAGACATGGTCAAATAACGACGATCCTTATTCAGCCCGCATTCTGATCGAAGGTGACTGTCGACTGCCAACAACTGCCAGCGACGTCCATCGACCGCGAATGACTGCCAACGGAGATGTCTGTCAAACACCAAAGAAGCTTGTTTGGCCAAAACGTGCAGGCGCAGGTAGCTGCTTTCGGCCAAGCGGTGCTGTTGACAAGGCTCCGCAAATCTGGGATCTCAGAGGTGTTGACTACCGAAGGATTTCGTGCTGGTTGATGGAATTTGTGGACAGTGATCGACAGTGCCGGTGCGGATCCCCAACAAGGGCGGGATAAGTAAGGGCAGCAAGAAAAAGAAAAGAAAGGAGAAGAACACAAGGTAAAGAGAGGTCGAAAAAAGAAAAGAAAATGCTAACATAAATCAAGGGAAAAAAAAAGAAAACAGATAATCGACAGGGTCGTGGCGATGTACACTGTATCACGCCCAATTCTTTGCACATAGACAAGCTTTCGCAGCAAATTCGAGTGGACAAAAAAGCCAGAAAAAGAAAAGAAAAAAGGGGCACAAAAACAATGCAAAAAGAAGCGAGCATGCACAAACCAGACGACAGCACAACCACGCAACGGAATAAAACACGACCAGCCTCGATGCAGCAGCGATCATCACACCGGACGAACCCCTTACAAAGGCTTCTTATTTCGAGGTTAATTACGTCGTACCTCTTGACTCCTTGTTTGCATGCACTCCTTTTCGAATTACAGAGCCTTGCCAGTGCATCCTCTCTCTGTATGGTTCCCTCTCTGTCCCCAACCCCTGCGAGCCCATACTTTCCCTCCTTTTTCCTGTTCTTCTTTTCTTATTTTGCCTTCAAGGGGTGCGATCTCGTCCGTCGCAATACTTCTGACGAGACAAAGAGATCCAGCAAGGCGGCCCTGGCCCTGACACATAGCAAAGTGGGAGATCCTTAATCGTCCTCTTGGTCGTTCCCCGTCTGTCTTGTTGAATTCTTCATCTGTGCTTGGCCCATTCCACCATCCACTGCCGATCCGTTTCTCACGATGACGTTCCCCTGCGGATGAGAAAGACGAAAGAGGAGAAAAAGAAAACAAGTGCCGGCGTGGCATGCGTTGCCGGTCTCCCCCGTCTATCTGAATTAACCACTCATATCCGCTTTGACTTTGTGGGTGCTCTGCCCACACGTCTGTCGTCCGATGCACATCTTTTCTTTGTCTCTCGTGTTAGTGCCGAGAGATGTTTATACGCAACCTCTGATATTCAGCTGGAGTGAGCCGGCCACAACAAACAAACGAGTATGCTGTAGTGCAGCTGTGGCCGATGTTGAATATTGTGTGCATCTGGATATCAAGCACGTTCTGTTTCTCCCTATGGTACTCCATCGCTCAGCTGGAGTGCTGCATTTCCGTCGTACCTTGCTGAGGGATGGTGTATACCCACTCTCCAACATCTGCCCCTTACAGCCTACCGGTCTCTATCTTCATGCATAACTTGTGGTCTAATATGAAGGACCGTCAAGTTCCGTCGGCGTGTGTCCACTTGGAGAGGCGGTTGAGCGGCCGTCCTTTCTTCTTCCTTGCCCCCCCTCCTCTGCACTGAAATTGCTTGCATGCCGAAGTCACTCGAAACGGGGCGCCGTTCACTAGGACGAGGGAAAGGGTTCTTCCCAAAGCAGACCAGAAATGTCATCTCCTTGACTCTTACGGAGTACGCTGACCCACGTTCCCACACGTCGGAGAAGGTGCTCTCTAAGAAAGGGGTGGGGGAGGGGGGCCTTGTTGCTTTCTCATTCTTTGCGCGCTCGTTGCTACGCCGGATGGGATTTGTGGGATCTGGTGGGATATGGGATTGTCGGTCTGCTTGATGATTGTCGCCCATGGCCCTTCTCCCGCACACGTCTCGCTCTGATCCAGTGCTCCCTCCCGAGTATATAACAATGGCTCCCTCGACTGGTTACTCTGGATTCTTTTTCTCTTGTCTCTCATCCTCATCAAACATTCACTCCTTCACACAGCTTCTACACAGGACTACCACACTCGCTTCATTTCTCTTCTCTATATCTCTTTTACTACTTCTTCAAGTACAAACAAACAAACCCCACCCACATTCACAATGAAGTTCTCTACCATTGCCAGCATCGCTGCTTTCGCCACGGGCGTCTTCGCTGCTCCCCAGCCTAGCGTCGCCGATGTCGCGGTCGCCCCCGTTTCCAAGCGCATTGACCTGACCAGCGTCGTCAGCGAGCTGACCGGCGAGGTTGCCGATGTCATCAACCAGGCTGAGGACTTGTCCGCCAAGGTCCAGGTTGCCAGCTCTCTCGGCGATGTCACGCTCGTCGCCAACCTGACTTCGGACCTGATCAGCCTCAACATCTCCCTCTCGGGTGTCGTTAACCTGCTCAACGAGCTTGGCCTCGGCAGCGTGGCATCTACGGCCGACGGTGTCGTCGGCACCGCTGAGGGTATTGTCGGTGGTGTCCTCGGTGTTGTTACCGGTGCCGTTGGCACTGTCCTGAGCACGGCGGGCGGTCTGCTCAGCAGCCTGACGGGTGCTGCTACCGGCGCTGTTGGCGGTGTTGTCCCGGCGACCTCGGGCGGCTCGACCTCGACTGACGCTACTGGCACCGCCGCTGTTACCTCTGCTCTTGGTAGCCTGACCTCGGCCAGCGCTCTGACCAGCCTGATCGGTGGCCTGCTCCAGGCTGTTGGTGACCTGCTCAGCAACCTGACCATCACCATCTCCACTGGCTCCCTGGGTGACCTGTCCAGCCTGACTGACCTGACCTCAGCTGCTGGCGGTCTCGGTGGCCTGACTGGCGGCCTGACTGGCGGTGTGACTGGTGCTGTCGGCGGTGTGACTGGCGCTGTCGGCGGCGTGACTGGCGCTGTCGGCGGTGTGACTGGCGCTGTCGGCGGTGTTGCTGCCGACCCCCTCGGCGATCTCACTGGCACTCTTGAGGGCCTCGTCGTTGCTGTTGTCAGCGTTCTTGGCAACCTCCTCGGTGGCCTGTAAATGGTTACTTCCCGGATACCAGCATCGATAAAACACATACAATGACAACGTCCAGTCACCGGGTCGCGACTCGCAAAGACTGGTAAAAGGAGCTGCGGTGATGGTTGGCAGTGGCTTATTGGATTATACCAACGAGTGTCCCGGGCGCATCTGGAAGGGGCATGGAGAAACATACTGGGGGTTCCATTAATTCTTTAATTCTTGCTGCATTTACTACTTTTTCTTGCCTTGGCAATTTACACTTTCTTCTTCTTCTAGCTATTTTGACATTTTGTGACCTTGCATTGTTCACTGTGATTGTAACTTTAAGAGATCTTAGATTGGTCATCATTGATTCCCTTAAATATGAGACATGTAAAAATAAAAGGAGAAAACCGTGTGTGTGGTAGGATCTGTGTCGCAGACCCTGATTTTGACCTATCTGTGACTTGCCTGATTTAGGTGCACTTTATTACTTACCTTGACACCTAGATGAGGTACTCCTCCATGGCCGTCCGCACAGCAGACGGCCGGCACTCACGACACTTGGTCGGAAAAGGGCCACAGTTGCAGCCCCGGTATTTCTCCAAACCTGCCGGTGCGAGAGTACTCGCATCGGCCCAGATCGGGCGAGGCGGCGGTATACGGCCGACAATCTTGACCGGTTGTGGCTGTCTACGGAATTCCGAAATTGCCGGTAGTGCCGGCACGGTTGACGCAGCACTGTCCAGAATGACGAGGCTCGTCCGACTCGCCAGCTGTCGCATCGTATCCGCGGCCTGTTTGAGACGCTCCTGCAGCTCGTTCCACTGGGCGGTCGGCATTGGCGGAGCGGGGAGTTTCTTGACGATCTCTTTCTCGGACTCGACCTTCTTGATCTCGACCATCTCAACCTCCTCTAGAACCTCCTCAAGAACCTCCTCCTTCTCCCCCTCCTCCTCATCGTCATCCTCCTCAAAGATGGACTGACACGGAGACGTGTCGTCCTCCTTCTCCTCCACCATCTCCCGCTGGTTGTTATTCATGATCACATCGGTCCAGATGCCGCGCATGTCGGCAAGCTGGCCATCCATCGCTAGACGGATCTCGCGCGGCAGCGCCACACGCTGCTCTTCCGGCGACAGCATCTTGTCACGGTACTCGACGAGCGTCATATTCATGCGCGATAGGGAGCTAGACGCCATCCACGAGCCGTACTGGGGGTGCGGGTCTACGGCCAGCAACTCGGTAGGGTGCCGCATCGACGCCGACGGCAGCGGCATTTCACCAACGAGGCGCATGAGTGTGATGGCGTGGATGTCGGACCGGGAGTGGGTAGTGGGTGGCTGGTACGTGGGACGGCGGGCGATCTGGCGGTTGTGGGCGGAGCGGATGAGAGCGTTGGTGACGGCAAGAATGGAGCCAGGCGTGGTGATGGGAGGGTAAGTGGAGGAGGAGGAGGAGGAGGAAGAAGAGGCAGGAGAAGGAGAAGGGGAAGGAGCAGTACTGATCTCCTCCCAAGAGGAAAGGCGGCTGGGTGTGTCCTGAGACGACATGACGAACAAGGAAGGAGCGAATGAGGTAAACTTACCTTTTCGAAAGGTCCTTTTTCACAGATGATTCTCTCGACAGATTTGTTTTTTCAACAACACGGATCGTCAACCAGTGACGAATACGCTTCCACCTGGGAAACGCGCGTGCGAAATGGAAAAGAAAGAAACAAAAGCCTACAGAAGACAGCTGACAAAACAGAGGCAAGTACCTGGTCAACGATCGAGGAGTTTGAGACTGTCGAGAGAAAAACCACAAACAAACTGACCGCTGAACTGTCGACTCCTTCATTTGGGAGTCCCTGGGGAGTTGAAGAGGAACAGAGAGCTGTCTGTCTTCAGGTAGGACAGGACCGGTGCCTTTATACCGCGTCCCCCTACGCATCGTTCGCCGTCGATGTTCATGAACATGGCAAGGCAGGACAAGGGCCAATGAGCGACCACATATGACAGATTTATCACGGCAACAATTTTTGGGTGATATTCTGAGAGACAACAATGCATTGTTTGGTGGGCGTTTTGTTCACGACAATGGTCGGTGTTTGCGTGGTAATGCAGCCTCTTTGTTGACAGAACTAGCCCCTTTTCTCCCCCGTTCTCTCCTTTCGTAGACAGGACAAAGGTATGAACAACCAGCACCACAGCCAATAGAATCGTAGACTACAAAGAACAAAAGAAGAGGCTGAAAGCGAGCAGAAAAAAAGAACAGAAAAGAAGGCAGCTACAGTACGCCTTCCCATCTTGTTGATTTTCAGACAAAATGTTCCTGCCAACAAAAAAGAGGCTGAACAACATCGAAACGGTGAACAGCACAAAATAGCCAGCACCCAGCATGAACAGCACGGCCGAGATGTACAAGATGCACACCCCGGCAAGCTTTTTCATGTTCATCATCGTGAACAGAACAGGCTCGAAGACGGCTCGTCAAAAACTACAAAGGTTGAGGCGCTGGCAGCCTCCATGTCGGAAAATGATTTTGAAGCAAGAAACACAAAGTCATCAAACAACTCAGCGACAGCCATCTCTCTCGTCTTTCCACGGTCTTGGCTCCCATCCGAGAAAGTCTTGAAGAAACTCTCTTTTCAAGATTTTTTTTGGAACGAAATCCTTGACCCCTTTAGACGAGAGAATCAAGACACTGTCGAACCAAACAGCCTCCAAGGTAAGAAAATATCCTCATCCTCCATCATGTGCCAGGGGGTGGTCAACGTTTACTCTTGCCGGCATCGCGATGTCGGCCAGGTTCACCTCTGCCACAAGGCCCGACATCCCACCAACCACTCCGGCTGCTGGCCATCCATAGTGTACTTCTTCACAGGTGCTCAACCGAAGCGACAGTGCGACACAACCAAAGCGGAGCGTCGGTATCACGGTGAGCCATGCTGGACATGCCGCACAAGTCTCTCCCGCCCGCCAACATCGTCTACCTCGCCCAAGCCGGCTCGCTCTACTCCTCGTGCCTACAAACCCGAGCCTATGATGCGTATGACGAAATCGACCTCTACTTCTGCTTCTACTTCGACTCCACTCGATCAACCCCAGGTCCCCACCCGGCCACCTGCTGTTGTCATCTCTCCGTCTTCGTCTTCGCTTCCACCTTCGTATCCCCGCTCCTCACGGCCACGCGCATCCAGAGGTACGAGCGGTCGTATGCGTCTTCCACCCGCCTCCGCTCGTTCTGGTATCGTCATGCCCTCTCCTCTCATCTCCTCTCGTCCACTGCGGGGCTCCCCTGGCTCGTCCCCGAGCCGGAACCGCAATGCCGGTGACACCACTCTCCCTTCTTCCAACTCCCGTCCGACCATTTCCCGTCCACGACCGCCCCTGCTGGCTTCCACTCTACTTAAGCCGCCGACCTTTACCGCGCCCCGTCCGGTGAGCTCGGTTCACCCATCTTCCTCTCGGATATCTCCTACGACGGTGCCGAAGCGCCCGGTGACCTCCTCTGGCCACTCGGCCAGAAAGAATCCCTCTTCTTTTCCCACCGGCGCTCGTCCTTCTACGGGCCGTAAGCTGGCTCGGCCGAACCTCGCTTCGCGGATGTTGACTGCTCTCCGGTCGCCGACCAACAACAGCTCGGAGTCGTTTGTTTGTGTTGATGCCCGTCGGGTTGAGGGTGGGAGGTCTTGAGTTGTGAGTCGTGGAGCAACGTTTCAGGTGAGTTTCCTTTCTTCCCTCTGTTTATCCTATATTTCACGGTAAGTCCTGTAAAACATCATATCGCGTAACACTGCGTAGTGGGCAAAGGCGTAGCTTCAACCCTGTTTTTGTATTTGCTTTACTCGTATCGTATGTCCTTAGCACGCTGGTTTCGTGCTGCAGGCGTTTGCTCTTTGCTCTTTTCTTTTTGCTTTTCTTTTTCTTTTTGTCTGGTTTGCATTTGTAATAGTCACAAATATAAAAAAACACATGGAAAGTCCCCTTTCCATCATCCAAAAAACAAAAACACATGTCCCTATATAAAACAATGCTTATAAATGCTGTGACTTCCCGATAACGTAAAACAAAAATATGTGTCTCCTCCTCTCGAATCGACGATGTGACTTCCTTATGGAGGCACTGTGAGCCGTTGGTATTACTCCCCCTCTTTTGTGCGCCTGCTTCAGACGCGTTTGTGTCGTCCAGGATATATAAGGTAGACCCGTATAAGTTGGCACTATGTAGTAATCATATGTGCGAAGTATGCATTGCCCAAGGCATGCTGGTAGTATATGTCGACGTAGTCGATGTCGTAGATAAGTCGTATGTATGTATAGTCGACGCTTTGCCCATGTCGTCTCTCGTTGTGTGAGGCGGCTTTCTGGGGGCGGTTGCTCAGTATAAGGTGGGTGGTGACCGAGCTTTTCATCTTTAGAATTTCTTTTCTCGTTGTAACCTGCTGTACGGCTTACTGCGCCTTGCCGTTCTTGGCCACGGCCTTGGTCGCCCGGAACTTGGCAATCTCCTTTTGCACCTCGCGCTCCACGCGGCCCTGCAGCTCCTGCCGGTAGCCAAAGGCAAACAGCAGCTCTAGCCAGACAAACAGCGGCGCCAAAAAGATGGCCTGGAACAAATTGTCCAGCAGCGCGGGCGCCCGGCCCTCAAACTTGCCGTGCCCGATAAACTGCACGATCCACGACGCAATGTGCGTCGCCGCCGCGTACGTCGTGACGGTGTGCGCGTCAAAGTGGGCGAGTGCGTAGTTGCCGGCGGCCGCGCCGCCGAGGCAAAGGAGGGCCAGGGCTGTGCCAGCGACGGGCTCGAGCAGGACGTAGAGGGCGCCCCAGATGAGGGCGGCGAGGGTGCCGAGGTTGAGAGGGAGGTTCGGGATCGTGAGCCAGGACGGCAGAGGGATGATTGTGGGGGAGTTGGAGGCCTGTGTGTGTGGTCAGGATCAGCTCATTGGGCGAGAGAAAGGGACATGCAAGGTAAGCTTACCACCCAGAAGCCGGTAACGAGAATCAACGGCACGCAGACCATGTGGATGATGACGTTAACATTGTTGTGGTGGTAGGCGCCATACTGTAGGGAACGAGGGGAGATATTCGTGGTTAGTTGAGCTCTGGGGACCAATGCCGTGCTGCAGGTAGCCGTGAAAGAGGGTATGTGCCGACTTACAAAGACGAGGTGCTCTTCCAGGTCGAGAGACATCTTGGGCGAGCGGCTCAAGCCAGAGTATGGGCAGAGAGATGTACGGGTTGAGAAAATGAGGTCCAGAGGTAGAAAAGTTCGCGGGGCGAGCTGGTTGGTCGCGCAGGTGGTCGCAACGACCGGAGACAAACAACAAACGGAGAAGAAGACAGGTCGAGCTTCTTCTCTACGCTGCAGAATCCATCCGAGCTGGGCAGCCGCAGCGGAAGATCGGAAATAGGCCCCGAGGAGCGAGGAGCGAGAGTAAAAAGGAGGAACGATGGTCTGAAGAACACGAAACGTCTAGCTTCGCCGAGAAGACGTCTCGCACACCATGACAGAGCGGGTTGACGCGTCGAAGGGGGTCGATGCCGTGCAGTGCGCCGGCGGAGGAGACGTATATGGTTCGACGTGGTCGTGTCCGACGTGGCTTTGCGTTCGTTGAGGAACGAGACACAATTTTAGCTGCGGAGGGCGTGGAGAGCCACGGGAAGGCGGGATGCGGATGCAGTTGCGGACGCCGGAAGATGGGGAAGGAGGGCGTGGCGTGTGTGGAGGGCAAGAGGTGGTCTAGTTGCTCGGTGGTGGCTTCCCTGATGGCCGATGGGCCGTTTGATTGGCGCTGGCGGCTGCTCTCCCTTGTTGTTTGGCTTTCATGTGCTTTCGGGCGTTGGGCTGGGCGCTGATCAGAAGGGAAGGTGTGGGGATAGCTCGGTGTTGCTCTACCGGGAAGCTGCGGCGTAGCACATGTGCCTGTACTGCACGTGACACCGCTGAACGCGCGCGAAAAAGCTGAACGCGAGCGAGGCGAGCTAGACCAGGCCAATGCGCTATCGATAATAGCGTCCTGCAGAAAACTGACAGCTACAAGCCTACAGGCAGAACCGACGACATACAAAGACGAAGCAGGATATTGACGACGACAAAGACCGCCACGACGACAACACGACCGAAACGGACCCAACCTGAGAGACTTATAACGAACCCTGCCTCCTCCAAGCTTTACGACGGGCCTAGTACCGTTGACCTGGTCTCACCTGGCCTGAGTTCCTCGATTTCGACGACGAGCTTCTCGATACTCTCGATACTTCCCAGGGTTTGCCCTCGACCGGCGCGGGCACGATGATTCACCCGTCGCGGATGGCGTATGTGGAGGATGCGGAGGAGGAGGCCCGGCAAGGGGGCATTGACTTAGCGAGCATCCGTACGTATACTTTCCCTTGTCTCTTGTCAAGTTGATCTTGCCTTGACAATCGTGCTAACCATTTTTGCTCTGCAGCCCTTGAACATGACTACGATATGCCCATGACGGCCTCGGGCATGCCGGCTGAGAAAGCGTCCGAATTGCTCGCACAGCTGGCCCGGAAAAAGATCGCGGCGACGGTGTCGGTGCCCAAGGAGGACTCCAAGGTGCGCGAGAAGCTGATCGAGATCGGCGAGCCCATCATCTACTTTGGCGAGACGAACCAGGAACGGAAAGCACGGCTACGGGACCTGTTGGCGGGCCTGATTGCCGACCGTAATGCGGCGACCAAGGCAGCAGCAGGCGGCGCCGGCGGCGAGGACGTGGACATGGACGACGCGCTCGGCAGCGACTTTGACGACGAAGACGAGGACGACGAAGACGCGCCCCAGGAATTCTACACACCAGGCGGGCCCGACCTGCTGCAGGCGCGCCTCGCCATCACCGCCTACTCGCTGCCCCGCACGCGCCGACAGGTCGCCCTGCAGCGCGCCGAGTCCGCCATCCCGCTGCGCACCCACGTCAAGTTCCGCGACCAGGTCAAGAGCAAGCTGCGCGGCTTTGAGCTGCAGGCCAGCCAGCCGATCGGCGACCGCAACATTAGCATGACGCGCATCTCGCCGAGCGGCAACTTTGTGGCGGCGGGCAACTTTGGCGGCTCGCTGGGCCTGTACCGCGTGCCCGACCTCGAGCACACGCGCAGCCTGCGCGGCCATACGAGCAAGATCAGCGGTCTCTCGTGGTTCCCCGGTGCCACGCTGCCCGAGTCGGGCGTGTCGGCCGACGCGGTCAACCTGGCCTCGGGCGGTGCCGAGGGCCTGGTCAACCTGTGGTCGCTGAACCAGGACATGCCCGTCGCGACGCTCACGGGGCACGACCAGCGCGTGTGCCGCGTCGAGTTCCACCCGTCGGGCAAGTACCTAGCGTCGGCATCCGAAGACGCCTCGTGGCGGCTGTGGGATGTGCAGCGGGCGGGCGAGGAGGGCACGTCTGGTGGGGCTACGGGCAGCAAAAGCAGCGCCGAGATCCTGCGCCAGGAGGGCCACTCGCGCGGCGTGTATGCGGTCAGCTTCAACACGGATGGGTCGCTGATTGCGAGCGCGGGTCTCGACAGCATTGGCCGCATCTGGGACCTGCGGTCCGGCCGCACGGCCATGATTCTGGATGGGCCCCTCGACGGCCACATTAAGCCCATCTACGGCCTCGACTGGGCCGCCGACGGCCATCGGCTGCTGACGGCCTCGGCCGACGGCTGGATCAAGTGCTGGGACATTCGCAAGGTGCAGCGCACGGGCGGCATCGGCGCGCACACAAGCACCGTGTCGGACGTGCGGTGGTTCAAGGGGCTGGACGACGGCCTGCTGGGCACGCCACCCGGCATCGACCCGGAGACGGGGTTACAGCAGCCCAAGACATCCGGCACGTTCTTCGTGTCAAGTGGCTTCGACCAGAAAATCCAGATCTACTCGGCCGACGACTGGGCGCTGGTGCAGACGCTCAACGGGCACACGGGCCCTGTGTCGAGCGTCGACGTCAGTCGGGACGGCATGTGGATTGTGAGCGGCGGTCACGACAAGACGGTCAAGCTGTGGGGCCGCGACGACGGCTCGAGTCTCTACTCATAGCCGATCTACGTGCACGATCTGGTTGGATAGATTATTAACCAAATACGATACCCATGATAATTAATATGTGCAGTTTCCATTTACGGTGAATATGGAGTTAAACATTATGCAAATCTGTTGCAATGTTACGACTAATGTGTTTTTATTTATTTTATAAAAGTGTGAAAATTGGAGTTTTCTCTTTCTTTCACAAGTACGGAGTACTTTGTACTTTCAACATGAGCAGCTTTCGCCCCTGTCTTGCCCTGTTCGCCCTGTGCTCCGTGCTGGGTGATTCGCCTCGTGATACGCTGTGCAGTTTCATGCGTCGGAGTTCGCGAGGACAAGGGTGGTGAGACGAGACGAATAGAGGCGTATAAAAAACGCCTCTGAGTACTCCGTAGACTAAGTACAAAGGAATGGAAAGGAGTGCGTCGTAAAAATCAAGGAATACAAAGCCGTCAGCTCGTTTAGCCGGTGACGCGGTGCTTTGGGCTGTCCGGAAGCAGCTGAATGAACCCTTGTTTGGGGTTCGTAGCCTGTGCCGCATTGTAAGATACCCGTGTAAGTCATCGGGCTACGCCTGCAGGTGTAGTGGTAAGCGATCCTTTAGCAATATAATCCAATATTTTATTTGATTGGTATGTATTTTCTGGGTATACAGATGAAGCTGTTGAAGTATTTCCTCCTTTTAATAAGCCCATGTTTTTTTTTCGTTTCTTTGTACATTTTTATTTAATTTGCATTTCCATTCCCTCTCGAACAAGCAGCCTCTTAGTGGTGGAACAGGCGGATGTTCTGCTCGACAAAGGTGATGCCCAGCTTCTCGGCCGTGTCGAACACGGGCTGGTCGTTCTGGCTGCCGCCAGGCGCGGCAATGTACTTGACTCCTGACCGGGCAGCGCGGTAGACGTTGTCGATGAAGGGGAACTGGCTTGTTAGTGGGGGACAACATAAAGGCAAGAAAACAGGGGTACATAGGACATACGAATGCATCGCTGGAGACGGCGACGTCCGTCAGCTTGCCAAGCCACTCCTCGCGCTCAGCGTCGGTAAAGGCGGCCGGGACGGTCTCGAAGACGGCCTCAAAGGCCTCGCGCTCCGAGCCCGACTTGGGCAGCTGGCCGCTGACCAGCAGGTCAATGGCGTTGCTCTTGTCCGGGCGCTTGGTGCCCTTCTTCCACTTGATGCCCAGCACGCGCGGATGGAAGCGCAGCCACCAGTTGTCGGCCTTGTCGCCAGCCAGACGCGTGCAGTGGATGCGCGACTGCTGGCCGGCGCCGAGGCCGACCACCTGGCCGCGCGCGGCGTAGCACACCGAGTTGCTCTGCGTGTACTTGAGCGCGATCGTGGCGATCGTCAGATCGCGCAGGGCCGACTCGGACAGCGCGCCGGCGTCCTTGGGCGTGATGATGGTGCCAAACGACTTGGGCGAGATGACCACGTCGTTGCGGTGCTGCGCCAGCGTGACGCCGTACACGGTGCGGGTCTCGCGGCCGGCGGGCGTGTACTCGGGGTCGATCTGCAGCACCAGGTAGCGGCCGCCCTTCTTCTTCTGGAGGATGGCCAGAGCCTCGGGCTCGTAGCCGGGCGCGATCACGCCGTCCGACACCTCCTTGCCGATGATGGAGGCCGTGGCCACGTCGACGACGTCGCTCAGCGCGATCAGGTCGCCGAAGCTGCTCATGCGGTCAGCACCGCGCGCACGGGCGTAGGCCTGGGCCAGCGCCGAGGTCTCGATGCCGGCAATGTCATCGACCATGTAGACCTTGCGCTCCTCGGCGCTCAGGGGCGTGCCAATGGCGGCACCGGCCGGCGACACGTGCTTGAAGGACGCGGCGGCGGGCAGGCCCAGGGCCTCCTTGAGCTCCTTGACCAGAGGCCAGGCGTTGAGAGCGTCGAGCAGGTTGATGTAGCCGGGGGCGCCGCTCAGGACGGTGAAGGGCAGGCGGCCCTCCTTGACGTAGGCGGCAGCGGGCTTCTGGTGGGGGTTGGCGCCGTAGCGCAGGGCCAGGTGCTGGAAACCGTCGCCGGCGTACTGCTTGCGGAAGAAGTCGGAGATGGCGGCATCGTAGTCGGCGGTGTGCTCAAAGGCCTTGAGGGCGTACAGCTTGCGGCTAGTCTCCTTGACCTCGCCGGCCTCGAGCTCGCTGATGAACTCGGCATAGTCGGCGGGGTCGCTGAGGATGGTGACACGGGCGTGGTTCTTGGCGGCCGCGCGAATCAGCGTGACGCCGCCAATGTCGATCTCCTCGACGGCCTCGGGCACGGTCACGTTGATCTTGGAGACGGTGTCCTTGAAGGGGTACAGGTTGCAGATGACGTAGTCGACCTTCTCGATGTTCTGCTCGGCCAGGTCCTTCTCGTCGGAGGCCAGGTCACGCGCCAGGATACCGGCGTGGACGGCCGGGTGCAGCGTCTTGACGCGGCCAGCGAGCATCTCGGGGGCCTTGGTGATGGAAGAGATGTCCCTGGTGGAGCGTAGGTGTTAGTAGAGCTGTTTCAGTCTAGAGCAACGACCACCGCAGGCCAGGTAATTCAAGAGAGACAACGCTAGACAGGACTCACTCGACAGGGAAACCCGACTCGCGGATCATCTTGGACGTGCCGCCCGACGCCAGGATGCGGACATTGTTCTTGACAAGGCCCTTGGCCAGGTCCAGCAGCCCGGTCTTGTCGTAGACCGAGATGATGGCAATTCTCTGCTGGCTGCCCATTGTGTCTCGACTGGGGGGTGTATGGGGGATGTGTGAGGGGATGGGGGGAGGTAAAGAGGGGTTCGGGGGAGCTCAATTCGTCGTCGTTATGATGCAGGATGCAGAATGGCTAGATGGTGAGAGGATGCGAGGTCGGCGAGCAACGTTTTGCGCGAGGCAAAAAAAATCGAAATGACGAACTGCTCTAACCGACCAAAAGGGAAATATCGCTTGCACGCTGTTAGTTGGTTATTACCCCTCCAAAGTTTTCCGTTGTCCCTCGCTCGCGCCTGCCCTGCAGTTTTTTTTTTTACTTTTTTTTTTTAATGGGTCCTTGGCTCTTGCCGCGCCGCTTTTGCGTTGCCAGTCGCTAGCGCCTTCCAGTACGGGCGGAATGTGCCCTCTGCAATCCATCTGACTCGCTGCTTCCGTCCAAAGCCTGCCTAGCAATTTTTCAGCCAGCACCTAAAGTGGACCCACTTAATTTTTCTGGGGGATTTTCAAGGTTCCGCCTTTTTTTTCCTCAACTTTAAAGTAGGCATATTTAGTGAGTGTTGTTCTCTCTCTTCTCACTCTTCTCTCTTCTCTCCCTCTCTTCCCCCCTCTCCCTTTTGTCACCACATCATCATTTCGACAACACTTGGCCCCAATACGAACGCCTCTTCTTTCGCCAAATCTCTCGCAAATGCCTAGTACACCGACACCGCGCGACAACTCTCCCTCCTTTTTCCTGTACCAGATGCGTGTGCCAAGTGCCCAGAACCTTCTTCGAAAACTGATTTCGGAAGCACGCTGCGACGCCGAACGCCGCCGGGGCGATACCCCTTGATCAAGAGGGTTCTACGCCGTCCGCGCGTTTAGGCCGACTACGATATAATACGAGCGTGCAGGGAACGCCGCCCTCGCATCGCGTCCGACACACCCAACTTCACCTCACCAACTACTACACTCCCATCCATCTGCAGCGATGGAGGCTGCATCGCCAGCACTTACCACGGTCCGTGGCTTCCACGGCACGCCCGTGACCTCGGGCGACGAAGATAGCGACTACGGCGTCGCTCGTCGCAACAACAGAAACACTCCGAATGGCGGAAATAGCGCGAACAAGGGCTCGCGGCGCGGCCGCAAGAAGCCGCTGGCCGTCCTCGACGACGTCGTGAGTGCCAACTGCAGCCCTGTGCTGCGGCCTTCTGGATCGCCTGCGATGAGCGGCATTGCCAAATTACGTATGCAGCTGGAGCCGCTCAGCCTCGACAATTCGGCCGCATCTTCGCGTGCCAGCTCGCCTGGCGCAAAGGGCCGCTCGCAGTTCCAGCCGCTGGCGCCCGTCACGACTGCAGCTGTGACTGTGGCCTCGTCGGTTGTGACTGTCGCGCGCATCGCTTCGCCCCTCTCGCCGACCAAGACGCGCACCCTGCACAAGCATCAGTCGAGCCAGACCAGCCAGACCGGCCGTGCCGATTTTACGGTCAGGAACTACGACGAACGGCCGGACTCTTCCTCGTCGACCAAGGCCACCAACTCTGACGCCAGCGGCGCCCAGACGGGCCAGAGCAGCCGCAGCACGAGCCACGACGGCATTTCGAGCAACACGAGCGGCGACGAGACGGGTCCCGAGACCAGCGGCACGAGCTACGTGATCCGGCTCAAGAACGACTTTATTAGCGAGAGTGTCCGGGACACGCATGCTATGCCGACCAAGGACGCCAACACCACTCCTGACAACGGCGAAATTGAGTCGTCGATCTTTGCTGGTGATCTCGAGACGGAGGACTTGCCGCCAACGTTTACCTCCACGAGCACGGCCACCGCCGTCGCTGGCGACATGACCGACGACACGACCGAGGCGGCCGATGGTGGAAAGCCCAAGAAGATGACGGCGGACGACTTCCAACCGCTGCGCTGCCTCGGAAAGGGCTCGTACGGCACGGTGCTGCTGGTCAAGCAGAAGTCGACGGGCCGCCTGTACGCGCAGAAGCAGTTTAAGAAAGCGTCCCTCGTCGTGCATAAGAAACTCGTGGAGCAGACTAAGACGGAGCGCCAGATTCTCGAGTCGGTCAACCGCCACCCGTTTGTGGTCAAGCTGTTTTACGCCTTCCAGGACCGCGAGAAGCTGTACCTCATCCTCGAGTACGGCCAGGGCGGCGAGCTGTTTACGCATCTAAGCTCCGAGCGCATGTTCAGCGAGTCGACGGCGGCCTTTTACATGGCCGAGATGGCTCTGGCCCTGTCTCACCTCCACGACACGCTGGGCGTGGTCTACCGCGACCTGAAGCCGGAGAACTGCCTGCTGGATGCCGAGGGCCATCTGCTGTTGACCGACTTTGGTCTGTCCAAGGTGGCGCTCCCTGGTGCACGCAGCCGGGCCGGCTCGACGGCCACGGACGCCTCGGACGACGCGTGCTGCAACTCCATCTTGGGCACCGTCGAGTACATGGCGCCCGAGGTCGTGCAGGGCCAAAAGTACGGCCGTGCGGTCGACTGGTGGTCCTTCGGCGCGCTGGGCTTTGACCTTATGACGGGCAACCCGCCGTTCCGGGGCCGCAACAACGCCAAGATCCAAGAGAACATTGTCAAGCAAAAGGTCGTGCTGCCGTATTTCTTGAGCCCGGACGCTAAGGACCTGCTCACGCGGCTGCTGCGCAAGGAGCCCCGCAAGCGTCTCGGTGCCAACATGCCCAAGGATCTCGACATCCTGAAGAAGCACCGCTTCTTCCGCAAGATCGACTGGGTGCGGCTGGCGGCGCGCGAGGTCGAGCCGCCCATTCAGCCGGTCATCACGGACCCCGAGCTGGCCGAGAACTTTGCGGCCGAGTTCACGGACCTGCCTCTGAGCCCCATGACGTCGCCGACAACGGGGCCGAGCGGGCGCGACCGCGACCCGTATTTTAGCCCGTCGTCGCCGCGGCCTCGTGGGCGGAGCATCGCCGGCGGCGGTGCCAGCGGCATGAGCTTCAGGGACGACCCCTTTGGCGGCTTTAGCTTTGTGGCGAGCTCGAGCCTGCTCAACGAGAGCAACTTCCCGTCGTTCTTAGAGTAAAGAAAGAGTGGGTTTACTTCTTTTGCATAGAATAGACTTTACAACTCAAGACGAAAGACTAGAGGGGAGCGAGCCGGGGATCACTTGCAGGAGAAAGGTTGTCGAATCTGCTATTTTGTTTTGCTTTCTCTTTTGCTTTATTTTTTTACTGCATTTTTCGGAGGACTTTTGCTTTATTTTGTCGTTTTTGTTGAATACGCTACAGGGCGGAGAGCACTTCTACAGCCCGCCTCTGATTTATCTACAGTTACAGCGATACAAAAAAAGGGACAAAGTGGCTTGATTATACAGAGCGCGGCCACCCCCAAGAGATCATAGCAAGGAGTTCTGTGTCGTTTGGGACTATCGAATTTATTTCTTTTCTTGTTTTCACATTACGAAACTTGTGATATTCTGAACCTTGCATAGTGATTTTGAGTGTACATATTTTCTGGATATATAATGGCTTTTCCATGTTGTAGTTCAGGAAGCGTATGTTGCACCATGCTGTCCACACTTGGACTTGCTTCTATTCTCGGACGGTGGTCTGGACTATCGTCCTACTCTCTCTACGGAGTATGGCTGCATCAGATGCATTTCTGCCGGCCAGCTGTCCATCCGTTTTAGACTTTTGGGGTCGGACAGGAGGCACACCAACATGCAAAAAAGCATACTCTGTTTGTAATCCCCCCGTGAAGACTGGACTCAAAGAGTCAGGGAGGCATCCAATGCAGGCCAAGATAGGCCCAGTCTGGGCCACGTCCCGAACTATGGTTCAGTTCGCTCATGTTCCCTGGTTCGGGCAACGCCCAAGGAGCCGGTGCTACGGATGCACGATGTGCGTCGTACACGTAAGTACTCCAAGCCTTCGTGGGCGGTAAGTCGGCGGCAGGAGGATATGAACGTCTGGTCTAACCATTAAGCTTGTATTTATGAATGACGGGTGGAATGGAAACAAAATAAAAGGGCAGAGAGAGAATGAGGCTTATCTCATCCCCTCGCCCAGGCGGTGACAGAGAAGAAGGAGCGGCTGCATTGTCTCTCCTGAAACCAATCCTTTCAAGTAGAGTTGCATTTTCGACGGCTTCTCTAGTTCTCGCTTTTTTCGTCTTCCTTATTTCCTCTCCTCATCGCCAACGCCAAGCTGTGATTCGGACAGGATGCCCAACCTAGGGGCGCAACCTTGTATCAGCGTGACACAACAGGGCTGGTCGTCTTTCGTGCTTCTTCCTGTCCACCGCCAGTGCTTCGCCTCGTCCGAAAAAGTAAAAGAGAAAGAAAGAAAAAAAGCCTTGTTGGAAAACGCCATCTTTTTCGCAGTAGCCTTTCCCCCCGTCGATTCCTCACCGTGGCGTCCGTCTGGAGCAACTCGCTCGTGATTGGCGATCTTCAGTCAGCCGCTACGGCCTGATCAGTCTGTCCGCGCACCGTTTTTCCACAAGCCACGCTCTCGCGTGCCTCTTTCACGCTGTCTTTGTCTTCTCTCTCACCGGCGCGGGCCATCTATCTAGCCTTCATGTCTCGTCGTCCGTCTCTGCTGCAACGCAAACGCCCGACGATATCGTCACCTCTCTCTCTTTTCTCTCTCTCTTTTCTCTCTCTCTTTCCCCTCTCGTATTGGCGGCTTCAGCCCTTGTTCCGATTGTGCCAAGCATCAAGCCCATGGCGTCTTGGGCAATAAATGCAACCCCCATCTCACTCCCCTCCCCCGTCCCGCAGTTTTCGTCGTTCCTCTTTGGGCAGCCCCAAACACGACGGGCTGCCCCTTTTGCGGTGGTGGTCTGGCCAGGCCGATAACGACAACCCTAGAACCAGAACGTCGGCGCGTCGAGACTGCTTGTGGTCGTAGAACATTTATCGTTCTTTTCGCTCTTTTTTGCTCCTGCCCTGTGCCGACGGATCGTGTTTTTCTACCTCCGACTTTGTAGTGAATGGCAATAGTCGCCAAATAATTGGTGTTTGGGGTCGCCCTTGTAAGTCGAATTGCATTAAGGCTTAAGCAGGCCAACAGACTGCCGTTGGCGCGTTCCACTTTCTCATTGTTTTGCACCCTTTCGTGAACATCGTAAATTCGACTTGCCACGCGCCTTCCACATTCCCTTTGTTCCTTCCCCTTTCTTTCATTCACCCTTTATCTCATTGGATCGCTCTTGCCTCCCCAGGGAGGTCACCAAGAATAAAACAGGACGTTTCCAGAAACAGACGTTGGGGCGGCAGATCCATTCCTCCACATCCGACAACCCATCGTCGTGCCTTTTTGCTACTGTTCTGTCTCTCGCTATTGTTCTTGTGTTTTTTTTTTTCAACGGTTTTTTTTATGTGTCTTGCTATTGGATTGTCCCGCACCACATATCTGCGTGTCTGTGCAATGCGCCACGCTGTGCCGAAATCTGCAGCGTTCATTTGTGTCTTGGACAAACTCGACGTCTTGTTCGCCCTTCCCGCCTGCATTCCTCGTTGACGAAACGACAGCACATACCTGCGAGGACGCGCGTTTCGATCAGCATTGATCCTTTTCTTGCTCTCGCTTACACATTTTCGTAGTTTTGCTTTTATCTTTCCTGTTATCCCTTCTTGGCAGGCCAAGACCGCAACACACGCACGCCAGATGCACCACGACGCAGGCCGTTGAACAAATCACGAATCCTGCCCTCACGGTCGCTTCCTTTGGTACTCTTCTCACTCTCTAGCACGCTTTGCATCCAACGGCACGTACGACGGTGCACCCGCTATCTGTCGTCACTTGCTCAACCCAGAAGACGATCCAGCATCCTCAGGATATCATCCTCTGCCGTTTACTACCTTCCTTGGAAGTCCGGACCACCGAAACAAACAGAAAAAGGCACCATCGCAAGACTTCGGTCCCTTGTACAATCTCACGCCTTGGCAGCAACGCCCGTCCATAGCGCCTTGTGCATCCTGCATCTTGCATTCCTCTCACTCATCCGCTAGACAAAACGATCAAAAGAAGCGTGGCTTGGTGTCCTGGCTTAGTCTGGCCCGGCTGTTTTGTCGACTTCCACAAATACTTGCACAGAGAGTGTGTATACGTGTACGGAGTATTCTTGTACACATACGCCCGGTGCCATTGTGCTCGGCTCCTCTAGTCATCCCGTCGGGTACACAGACGCTGAGCCGCACCGGTTTGGTGGTTCATTCACAGCTCACATCTGGCTGGTAAATTAACCCCCTTGTCCTCCTTTACCCTTTCCCGTTGCCCTGTCCTGGCTTCTTTTTTTCTCCGCTCATCTTGCCCTCCCTCTCCCTCTGTCCTTTATTTCAACTTCTCTCTTCCCATCTTCTGTTTCTACGGGAGCTTTTTCTTGCTGACCTTTGTCGACCTGCCAGCCGTCCCGGATATGTGATTTGAATTGACCATTTCCCAATCTCCTTGCACGCCGACTGGATAATACGTCAAAACAACATCGGACTCTTTCTACCGCTTAATTAAGTGTCCCTCCTTTTCACTGCTGGTTGGCAATAATTCCCCTTTTCCGCATATTTATTTTACACACATCCCACATCTCGGTTTCTCGGCGCTCTCGATCTGTTTACTTATATGCACAACATATGACCTTACAAGGACGCACATATACACACAAACACAACCAGACACAAACAGCCGCACGAAACACAACACTTACACATACACATTGTGTCGTGTTTCTCTCGTTGCCGTTGGCTCTTCTGAACCCCTTATCTCAATCTCGACGACCTCGCGGTACCGAAAGACGAGCACAGCATTTATATTTAAACTCGGCAACCCCTCGCCACCTTGATCACACTCTTCGCCTGAACTTTTTCTCAATTTCTCCTTTCTACTTTCTCACCCTTGGCGTTACCCAAACACCAACATTCAAGTCACGTACTCGAGCACACAAAAGCTACTGATACACAGCGAAACGTACACGATGACAAGTCAGACACGTTCAAGGCCACTCCCGGCTTTGGCTGCGGTTCTTTGTAAGTGGAACAAAATTAGACTTGCTCACAAAAATATCACATAGACAGAGAAATTGAAGCTCAAGCGAACAGCGAAACTAACATACCTTTTGAAGCCCTGGCCGTCGGCGCTCAAGCGGTCACTACATACTGCCCCTCGGGGGCCACAAACGTCTGCTATGGCATCGGCATACCAGAAACGACCGCCAGCAAGGGGTCTGGCAACATCTACTTTAGCATCTCCGCGCCGACGTCGTACCAATGGGTCGCTCTCGGCACCGGCACCATGATGTACGGCTCCAACCTGTTCGTCATGTACCAGGACGGCAAAGGCAACGTCACGCTCTCGCCTCGCCTCGGCACATTTCACACAGCACCCTCGCAAGACACAAGCAGCAATGCCGCCAAACTCACCTTGCTAGCCGGCAGCGGCGTCTCCGGCAACACCATGACTGCCAACGTCATGTGCTCCAACTGCGAATCGTGGGGCACCAGCGGGAAGCTGTCTGTCACGAGCACCACCGCGCCATGGATCGGAGCCTGGCGGGCCGGCAGCTCCCTAGCCACGGCCAACAAAAACGCCGCCCTCACCGTCCACGACAACACGGCCCAGTACCAGCTGGACATGACAAAAGCGACAATCAGCAGCGACAGCAACCCCTTTGTCTCCTCAAGCAGCAGTGGCAGTGGTTCGGGGAGCGGCAGTGGTACTGGCAGTGGCAGCGGCTCGGGTAGTAGCTCGGGCAGCGGTAGTGGCTCCGGGAGCGGCAGCGACACTGGAACCGGTTCAGGCAGCGGGAGCGGCGGTGGAAGCAGCGGCGGCGACTCGTCCTCCAACGGCGGCGTCACGGTGGTCTCCTCATCGGCTCCCAACGCCGCAATCCTGATTGCCCATGCCGTCATCATGGCCCTCGTCATGGTCGTGCTCTACCCGCTGGGATCGGCTTTGATGCCACTCCTCGGCAAGTGGCTGGTGCACGGCATCTGGCAAGGTCTTGCCTACCTTCTAATGTGGGCCGGCTTCGCTCTGGGTGTTGTTACGGCCCAGCAGAGAGGACTTGTAAGTTATTTTCCGAAACTCTCTCATTCCTAAGAGCATACTGACTCTTTCTTAGTTGTTTGTCAGCCAAGGACGCACTCATACCGTCCTCGGCACCGTGGTTGTGGCTGCCATGGCGTTCCAGCCTGTGCTGGGTCTGCTGCACCATCGCCACTTTGTCCAGAACCAGGGCCGTGGCCTTGTGAGCCACTTTCACATTTGGTGGGGTCGCCTTCTCATGGTCCTGGGCATCATCAACGGTGGCCTCGGTCTGCAGTTGGCGCTGGCGTCAAAGTCTATCATTATCGGTTACTCCGTGGCGTCCGCCGTCCTCTTCCTCGCCTATGTGGCCGCTAAAGTCATTGGGTCCTACATCCTGGTTCCCGCACGCACCAAGAAGAACCTCGACCGCGGCTTGTCTGTCTCGGGCAACGGCCGACGCTACGACGACGGCAGCCGCGGCGGCAACCGCCGTGGGCCCGAGCCCGATATGGCTTACCGCCCCGAGAGCGACTACCAACAGCCGCCGCCGCCGCAAACCGACCGGCGGTACAAAGGGCCAGCAGCTGGAAACGACAGCAGCACCTACTTCTCCAACGGGAGCGGGGCTAACAACAACGGCGCGTCGTCCGTGTCGCCATCGCTGCCGCCGATGCGTGCGCAGCGGCCGAACGCGGCTAGCCAGCCGTATGAGGAAGACCGCAACCGGATGCGGCGGGAGGAGCGGAGGTACGCATGATAAAATCAGTGCGAGTTGGGAAGTGGGAAACACATCACGGAGAGAGCGATGGTTTGGATGGCTTCCGTCCGTGAACGGCAAGTGGCCTAGGGAACCGTGCCTTTTATTTATTTCGTGCACCCTTTAGAGTGCCTTTTATGTCTTTTAATGAAACAATCATACACTGCAAAAAGATTTTGAGATCATATTGAGTAGGACTTATTTTGTAAAGTTTGTAGAGGAAATGGTTTGAGGGTTGGAGGTGACGACGAGGCGTCGTCCAAAATGAGGTGACGGACAATAAAAACACCACGTGACACATCACGAGCATGGACCGGCGGAAATCTGCTGTTAGGCGTTGATATAGCCGAATGGTGGAGCCAGCTAACAGCACTAACGAGGGAATAAAATCAACCACCCAGAGAGCGCCGGGCCCGTTTTTCCTTCCCTGCGCCAAAGGTTTTTTTTTCGCTGGGCGGGCTCGCTCTTTTTGAGGCTGGGCTCCAGAAGTGGCTTGCGCGCGCGCGCCAGTTTTTTTCCTTCTCCCGGCGAGCCAGGCCCCAATTCCTGCTTTTCCCTAACGCCTTTTTTTCCCGCTCCCCCATTCTCTCCTCTTTGCCAACGGATCCCGAGCAGAATCGAAACCCATCAACAATCACCAACCTCACCTCTTTCTACCTCACCGACTCCCCCCCCTCTCCCACCCCCCGACGACGCTCTCGACATCATACTTGTCGAGTTCTTTTTCTTCTTTTTCGCCCCTCTTCACACACACACACCAGCATTTTCACCATGCTTCAGTCTCTGGCTCGCGCTGCGGTAGGTTTTCTTCAATTGGTGTCCTTTTTTTGCCGGGGGTAAAAATCGCTCTTCTGTTTCAGCTCCCCTCGATTGCGCACCCACCACGACGACACGACAACGACGACGGCAAAACTATCTCGAGAATCACGAATCGGATCGGAATCGGATTGGACAGGAATGGGAAATGGTTGCGCTTGGGCTGAATTGCTGGATTGGCGGGATTCCTCTTCTCCGAGCTTCCGACCTGGACGTGCACCCACGTTTCGTCGCGACCGACGTCGGGCATACGAACCCCCGACAGCTCATATTGATCGTTAAAACAACAGCCAAACATCAAGCTCCGAGAAGCTATCGATATCGACGATCGCACAAGGCACCACAGACAAAGTCTAGCAAAACGATTAGAACCGAGAATCGAGCCGATAGCAATCGACGGGAGCGACGGAAACAGCGAAGCAAGAGGAGGGATGCGGCGGATGCAGAAGCAGTTGAACTTTTGTTCCTCGAAATGAGAGGAATCGACTCGTGAAGGACGTTCATGCTGACAATACTCGTTTCTACAGCCCCGCCGGGCATTTGCTGCCGTTACGCGGTCCGCGATGACGATGCAGATGCGGACGTTCATTGTGCCCACAGTCTCTCGCCGTGGTAAGCCATCTTCCAGCGCCAATATTTGATCGATCAGCCTTCCTACCCTTCTCAGCTTTCTGCTAACACCTTTCCCAGCCGACTTCGTCCAGGAGCTCTACCTGAAGGAGCTCAAGGCCTACAAGGTCCCCGCCGTCAAGCCCGAGGACTCCCTGGGCCAGGTCTCCACCTTCGCCCTGCCCTCCGCCCCGCCGTCGCCCGAGGAGGCCGACCTTGCCAGCAGCCTGCAGGAGTACGAGTCGATGGCCGTCGAGGTCGAGGGCCAGGAGGTCGCTGCCGACGGCGAGGCCTCGGCCGCCCCCGTCGAGGACTGGCTGGTTGAGGAGGAGGACGAGGATGAGGCTCACCACTAAAGCGTTCTCTCCCGTCACGTCCCCCCCCTTGACTATTACTTGAAACCGAAAAGAAGAGAGGGCCATTCCGCCCTTATCCCACATTTATATAATCAACAAACCGGCCTTTTTCTTCTCTCGGCACATTTGAACCAACAAAAAAAAACGAAACCGAACCTAGGATCATCATTTTCAGGAACGGTCTGCGAGGAAGATGAGATGAGGAGCGAGAGACATATGCGTGTGCGTCGACCCTGTGTGTGAATGAGAATGGTGGGTGGTTGGCATCTGACGACAAACATTGAAAAAAAGACGCGAAGAAACCCGAAAAAAGTCATAGCTCAGAAAGAAACCCCCCCGTGTATAAATTTTATCATCATTTTTTACCCTTACACTTCTTTTCATTTGTCATTTGACCTTTCTTGCCTTATCGACCTGAAGACGTACGTGCATGAGATTGTCGAGAAACATATGATGCGTGATGATATCTGTATTTCGTCCTTTTCTTTCTGGGCACTTTATTTCATGACAACCGTCTCATCAGATTATTTAAACCACATGTCCATCCTCGAAACCCAGTTCTCGAGTAGTCCGTATAAATCTTCATAACAGGCTACACGCGAGAGGGAAGAGAAGTGTATTGAGGAGGCTTGAGAGGGTGATATCTGTTGGAGTTGCTTGCCATGTCCAGCCAGCTTCTCCAGTCATACAAAGTCCTTTCCTCAAACGATAGTTGACATCCATTCCATTACCTATTTCTATCATTTAACAAGGCATCTTTCCACTTCTCTTCGTCTTCTTCGCCCTCGCCGCGGTTCGGCCTTCCAATTTGTATCTTTCTCACCTTTCATCTTCCTTCGGATTGTTCGAAATATGAGCAGCTCACAAACTACCCCGACACGAAACTCGCGGAAGATGCAACGAAAGAGAAAGAAGACAACGAGTCCAAGCATAGAAAGATTAATTAGGTAGTTGTGTAAGGGCAAAGAGGGAAAGGATTAATCAGAAATAGAATAGGTAGAAAATCCGGATGAAGTAAGAAAACAAAAAAAGACAACCACAAGAGATTATTCAATAAAACATGATCCTATCCTCCCAACCCAACCCACGAAAACGCCTTTGGACCGTCCAACCTAGGCCGGTTTTTTGCTTTGGATTTTTCAAAAAAAAAAAAAAAAAAATTGTTCGTCTCCCAAGATGCCCCCCTTAGTGTGTAAAATGCACAATACCGCATGCGAATGGTAAAAAAGAAAGAGAAAAAGACATGAATACAGAAAAATAGAAAAGAAAAACGACCGCCCATTCCCCATCTTTAAATGCAATGCCGTGATACAATTCAAGTAGTGGTCGCGTAGCGGTGGTAGTAATAGTAGTAGAAAGTAGTGGTCGCATAATATGTCGTCATGGATATGGAAAGAGAGAAAGAAGGGAAGGGGATATATGGTTGTCGAGCTATTGTTTTCGACATTGGTTTTTCTTCTTTTTTTGGTGGGCTTTCGCGGGTTCGTTTGAGAGGGTGGTTGGAATTAATTTGCAGGAAAAGGCGGCGACGCAAAAAACAGGAAGTATGGGCACATTAAGAAGGTGGGTGTCAAGAGCATCGAGGCGCAATGGAATATTGTAATAGACTGGTATGATAGGGTGTGAAAGATATGACTACATGTCAAAGTGAGAATCCCCAAACATGTGCTCGTCGTTTGTTGTCTGAACGATGCCGCTCATGCGGTTAGCATTTCTCGGGTCAATATCGTTAATATCGTCCCAGTCGTTGTCGTCTTTGCGATCGCCATGTGAGTTGTGGTACGAGTTGCCGGCATCGTGCATGTCGTCGTCAAAGTCGTCGTTGTTGTATGACGGGCGCCCCCGCATGTTGTCATCCAGAGCGCTCTCGTCGACAAATGTGAAGCCCTGAAAGTTCGCCTGCATGGACGGCGACAGCGGGGTGGATGTGGCGATGCCGCGGGCCAGAGCAGCGGCACGCTCATTAAGAGACCCGCTCTTGTCCATGGCGTCGGTGAAGATGGGGTCGAAGTATGACACATCCGTATCCGACTTCAATTTCGGCTTGAAAGGCGGCGTGATCAGCTTCCTTGACAGAGCGTCCCAGTCAATGTCTCTGAAGAAGGGGTGCTCCATCAGTTCGGCGGCATCCTTAGTGGCGCCCAGGCGGTGCTTCGGGTTCCGGTTTAGCAGACCCTTGACGAAGCTCCGGCCCTCAGCGGACAGTGTGTCCTTGGGGAACCGGACCTTGCCGAAAGCAATGTTCTTGTACATCTGCTGCGTGTCCTCGGCATAGAAGGGGCTCCAGCCGCAGCACATCTCGAACACAAGTACACCCAACGACCAAAAGTCTACCATCTTGGTGTAGCCGGCTTCGTCCAGCAGAACTTCCGGTGCAAGGTACTCGGTCGTTCCGCAGAAGGTGTTGGTAGTGTCGTTCTTAGTCAAGTTCGCCTTGGACAGGCCGAAATCGCACAGTGCGATATGGCCATTGGCGTCCAGCAGAATGTTTTCCGGCTTGAGATCGCGGTAGACAATGTTGTTGTTGTGAAGATGCTCGATAGCCAGAATCAGCTCCGCAATGTAGAACTTTGCGCGGCCCTCCTCGAAACGACCCTCCTTCTGCAAGTGCCAGAAGAGCTCGCCACCGGACATATAGTCGGTGACCAGGTACAGGTCGGACGGTGTCTGGAACGAGAACTTGAGACCGACGATGAACGGCGAGTCCGATGTCGCAGTACGAACAAGGATGTTCCGCTCACCAACGGTGTGGGCGACCTCCTTCTTCTGCACAATCTTCTTCTTGGAGAGAACCTTCATCGCATAGATACGGCGGGTGTCCTTCTTGCGCACCTGGTACACTTGACCAAATGTGCCCTTGCCGATCAAACGCAGAATCTCGAAATCGTCGGGTCCGTAGTGCTTGCGCTCGGTCCGTTGGTAGAAGGCTTCGACATACACTTCACCGGTGGGTGTGTTTTCGGCCATGGTGTCTGCGTGGCCACGCAGTGGGAACCAGCCGCGAACAGGGCCGTCCTTCTCAGAGCTATTAGCCTGGAAGTCGACGTGGCCCAGGAACTCCTCGCCGGACTGCGAGTGGTCGTATACGGAGATGTCCACCAGCATGTTGGAGTCGACAACATCGCTATTACGGTTAGTAAAGGTTCAAGCCACAAGAAGGCACCCATATTCAGAATGAAAAAGAAAGGAGAAAGGGGCACATACAATACTGCTTCTGCGTCCCACTTCGGGTTTGTGAGAGACCGCCGCACAGAGCGGTTCCGGAACGCGCCATAGTCTGTGACGGACGTGTTGCTGCTCTGCCGGCTCCGCATGGGGATCGCCATGGGGCGGCCGCTGTCGCTTGCCTGGCGCTGGATGGGGATACTGCTAATCGCCACTCCGGGGAGAACCGCCTCCTCGTCGTTGTCGTTTGAGCGGGGGCCGCCTGAGATCAGCTCGCTGCGCTGGAACACAGCGACAACATACGGGTCACGGGACCGTCTAAGACCCCGGGCCTCGGCGATCTTGATTGTGAGCTTGCCCTTGGGCGCGGGTGCTTGCGCGCCCTGCGGGGTGGGAGTAATGGAGGCGGCGCGGCTCCGGCTGCTGTCGTCGCCACCTCGGCTCAGGGTCGTCCGTGCACTCTCACCGCCAGACGTTGGCGCCGGGGCGGCATGGGCCTCGGCTGTCTGGGACTGAGCAGTCGATAGCGATCTGGTCGGCGTAGACTGACCGCTCTTTATACGAGCCATTGTTGTTAGCCTCTTCAGTTGGCCTACAGATGCGGAACGCAAGACAGCAGCGGCGGCAACGGCAGCAGCGGGCGCAGAGGCGTCGGCTGCTGGCGATCCAGCGCGAACTGGCGTATCCGGCGCCGTGGCAGCGCGCGGACCGCCCGGGGTCATGGAGGGAGAGCGGGTGGAAGCGGGAGTGTTGGAGGAGGTGGAGGTGGAGGAAGGAGTAGCAAGGGAAGGAATAGAAGGGATAGAAAAGTGACGAGCAAGCACGCTAGAGGGTGTGACAACGCCGGCCAAAGGCGTAGTAGACGATCGAGACTCCTGCCGGCCGCGCGCCTCCGGCACATCAGAAATGCTTTTCTTGTGGCTGCGGAAAGTCCACGGAGCGTCCCACGGGTTGGGGGTGCTGCCAGCAGCACCCGCAGCAGCCCCGGCTCCGTCCTTTTTGGTAGGGACTTCTTCCTCGCTTTCCTTTGCCACTCCTCCTCCGCTTCCACCGCTTCCGATCCCAACCGCGTCCCGTATGGACGCTGGGGGTGTCGGATATGGGTGCAGCGACGATGGTGCGGCCACGGTCAAGCTTTCTGACGGAAGAGCTGCGTCTTCGACTGGCGGCGTTTGTTCTTGTGGCGGTTGTGGTTGTGGCGGCGGTGACGGTAATGGTTCCGACTGTGTTCCGTCCGGTTTCCGGCTTTGGCTTTGGCTTTGGCTCTGGCTCTGGCTCGGGTCCTGGTCCTGGCTCTCGCCGGCTTCTAGCTTCGACTGTTGCTGCGCCATGGCGTCGTCGGGTATTAAGGGAGATGTCTCGGTTTTGAGTGAGTCACTGGCGTCGGCGATCGTTGAAGGTGTCGGATCTGGCCGAGACTCTGACGATGCAGGTTGTGTAGGTGCCACCGGCTGTGAAAGTTGTGTCGTCGGTGATGGCGGTTGCGGTTGTGGTGGTGATGGTTGCGTCACGGTCGGCAAGACATCTTCGGCGGCTTTTGGCGCGGCGGCAGAAGCAGGAAGAGAGGCAGAATTGGGGGTGGTTGCAGGAATTGCAATTGCAGGATTGGCAGTGCTTGTGCTGGCAGTGCTGGGGGTGTTGGAGGAGGCAGAAGAGGGTCTCGAGGGTAGAGTGAAGGTGCCTGAGAGCAGGCGTTTAAAAGATGCAGGACGAACCTGATTAAAGTAACTCATGATTCCTGGAAGGCGTTTATCGTGGAGGTCCGGTTGCGGTGTAGCCACACCAGAACGTGGGGTGTCAGAGCCGATCTGATCCGTGCCGTCGTCGTCGGCCGCGGCCGACCTGCTGGACTCGTCAATTCCATTCGTTGGAGACATGTTGGGCAGCAGGCAGAAACGGGGAAACGAGAAATGTGCTGAACGGGAAGAACGGGATGGGGGAGGAAAAGAAAAAGAAGAAAAAAAGGGAAAAAGGGAAAGAAAAAAGTGCAGGCACAGAATAGGGCGTGCCGATGCAGTAATAATCGAAAGATGCACGTCTGTTGAATATAAGGTTCGGGGTGGAGAGACTGGAGGAAGGGGGGAGGGAGAGGGAAAGCCGAAAGGTGCAAAGTTCAAAGAGGCGGACGATGCAGAAAACGATGAGAGGTGAAAATATGAAAAAGACCAGAAAAGGCGCCCAGAAAACAAAGAATGGGCGGAATGGACCAGAACAAGACGAATAACAAATAGAAAAATAGGGAAAGAGGAAGGCAGGCCGGCAACGCAACGACGTGAAATAATAGGAGGGAAAAAAACGGGAATACAAGTGAAAAATAGCTCGGATGGGAAGGAGTGGCCGAGTCAAGGAGGGGCAAAAAAACGGCGACAAATATGACGACTAAGAATTGAGTGGAGGACGATGGGTGGAAGGTGCAAGGTTCGGGGGGGTGGGTTTTTTGCGCTCTTTGGTGAGTCGTTCTTTCCTTCCAACGCGGCTAGATCATCGTGGTGGCCGCTAACAAAGGAAAGAGCAAAAGGGTAATACCAATACGGACAGCGTGCGGTTCCCCTAGGGCGGGTGTCGCGATTCGCCCACAGCGAGGGTTTTTTAATGGTATGCGTCCTAGCGGGCTGGCGGGCAAAGAAAAAAAAGTGCCCGCTTGGGATCTGGGCTGAGCTAGTGGAGACCAACTGCGAAGGAAAAGGCGATTGGGGAAAGAACGGGACGCTGTAATCGGAGCAGGCGTGTGCCGGCGGACGTGAGGAGTAAGGTTCCCACGTAAAGGACGCCAGCCTGTGGGCCTGGCTAGCAGAGGAGGGGTGTTGGTGGAGGAAGGGCTGTCTATGACGCGAGGCGACAACGGAGCGGAGAGACAGTAGAGCATTTGTGTCCAGAGGCAAGGCAAAGAGGAAAGAGCAAGGGCGTGAAAAGCCAACATCCAAGGACAAAAGAGAAAGGGCGAGGCAGCGAAGACTGAAAGAACGGTCGAATGAGGAAAGAACACGAAGAACACGAAGAACACGAAGAACAAAAGAACAAAAAAGCCTCCCAAAAAAGAAGCTGCAGAAACGCCACAAGGGGAAAGAGCAGAGGGCTGGCTGGGGCAAGCTGAAGCTTATGAAGCTGTGCGCCCACGCCCGCATCAACGCCCCCCCATCGGCCCTTTCTCTTTTTGTGAGTTTCTTTCGCTTCTCCCTGCGGCTTGGTGCTTCCTTCCGTGTTTGGCTGCCTGTCCCAGAAGTTGTTTGTCTGTCCAGCCCCCCTGCCCTTGTCTCGTCCCTTGCTCCTGCCTGGACTGGCTGAGAGCGCGGCCTGGCCTGACCTCACGTCCCCTCCGCAGAGTGTCTTTCAGCCTATCCACGCCCTGGACGTCGCAAAACGATAGAACCACAGGCCGTGCTGGGGAGAGTGGACTGCCAACCACAGGCCGTCTCCTCAACCTCCAACCAGCCCGTCTGCCGTCAAACATGATGCCGGCCATGTGGTCGGATACATGGGGGGGTGGGGTGGGATATTAGTGGGTGCTGCGAAACCAAACCCAACCCTGGCTGAGGGTAGGAGCGAGGGAGGGAAGGCACTCGCCGAAGGTGGTGCAAGGCAAAGACAAAAGACAGGCGCGGGCGGCGACTTGCGCCTTCCCTCTCGAGCCTCTCTCACATGGGACATGGGACGGTACTTTGCTCGCTCAGCGGTCCATAAAAAAGCGAGTTCCCAGTCCCGCAAATCTCCAACTTCTCCATCCAATTGGCAACAATACCCATAATACTTGCTGTATGTAACCAGGCGCAGTGGCGTGTCAGGCGAAAAACCCAACACAAATGGCACAAATAGCAAACGGCAAAATGTGCAGCCACGCAACAGCCCGTCTCGCCCGTATACTCGTAACGGGCTCAACGCCCTGGCTTGCTGTCAGAAAAAAGGGGAAATTTGGCAAATTTGCCCCCCTACTGCAGACCAAGCCTCGCCTCACTGCACAGTGCACAGCTGCGAGGCCGTTGTGGCCCGCTGAAGCCGCTGAAGCCGCTGAGGCCCAGCTAAGGCACAGGCTCAGTCAGCGAGTCAGACTGGGCTGGTGCTGCCCTTTGATGCCGTCTCCCCCACCATTACTGGTCCAGGCCAGGGCCGCCAATTGCGGAGCCACTTACTCCTCATCACACAGCAGCCAATGCGCCATCGCCTATCATCCGTTTTGTACTTCCCGGTCCAGAGTCACTCGGACGGAGCGGGTCGTCTCTCCTCTTTTCTTCCTTCTTTCCATGCTCTCTGCTGTCTGTCTCTCTGTTTCGCACCTCATCGCTCACAGGCACGCGATCGTGTGCCTTGGCGACATATCTGGAAGACGTGTTCCGTGAACGGAGAACAGCCGCCAATGTGGCCGATTGTGCATATGCAAGAGGCTGCCCGCAGTGCCCAACTAAGGCAAGGCCGTTGCAGAACTCAGAACGGCATGCAGAAGCCAAAAACACGAAAGACGAAAGACGGGGCGAATGGCAGAGCACAGGCATGTGACCGCCGCCTGCAGAAGAGGCGAAGAGCAGAGCCGTGGCACATGATGCAAGATGCAAATGCAAATATAAAATAAGGTGGACCCAGTGGACTATGCCAGAGAAGAAGAAGAAGAGAAACCTGACAGCGAACAGCGAACGCGAACCGAACAGCAATGGCAATGCTGGCACGCATCGATGAACCGCAGTGGCGTGCGACTTGGGGGGTTCTTGAGCGAGCGGCGGGCGGGTCCCACTTTCTCACTCAACCGCAGGCTCACACCCTTCATGACGCAGAAAAGGAAAAGGATTGGACGGGCATTGCTCCCACTTTGGCCACACGGCCATCGCTTTTGGTGTTCTCGTGTTCTGTTGCCACCAGGGGTAGGGGCGATAGCAAAAAAAGATGTGAAGAAGAAAGGGGTACAGAGTAAAGAAAAGAGAAAAGAAAGGGGTCCAGCTCATCGATGATCGTCCTTGCAAGGCGCGATAAGACGGCACTGCCGACATACAAAAGAAGGGCAGGGGTGGTGAAAGGGAAAGAAAGGGAAAAAGAGAAACGAGCGAAGCGAGGACAAGAAATATAAAAATGCGGCTGATCGCGGTCTGTTTTTTTCTTACCTCGACAGCATCACGGCCTGCGTGGCCCGTCTCAGCAGGTCGTGGCTGTGGTTGTTGATGCCATGGGGCCCGTGAGGGACGCTTTGGATGTTGTTCTGGACAGCACCGTGCCCTGCGCCGTGGGCGCCATCCGTAGCCCCCGTCATTGTGACGCAGTTGGGGGAGTGCGAAGGGAAAGAAGGAGTTGTCCGTGCTGGGCCGTTCTTTCACGCGGCCGCTCGTTCTGGTCCGAATTCCGACTCGATGCTGTGTTCTCGAAAGCTGGAATATAGCCGATCTCGTTTCGTCTGGTATTTTTGCACCGGTTTGGGCCCGGATCTGGATCTGGATCTGGATCTGGGTCTGGAAATCTAGAACGTATCGATCTGATGCTGGAGTCTCGTCGTGCCGTCTTCGAAATTGGCCGGAGCTTAAGTTTTGCTTCGAGAAGGCCGTTGGCTTTTTGTCGATGGCGATCAAACCAAACAGAGCCAAGGGTGTGGTCGCCCGGAGGGTTGGAAGAGGGAACGGGTCTGGTTAACACGGGTAATCGAGTTCTGGTAAGATGCTTCCCGCCGGGAGAAGGGTCAGGTTGCGCGTCGTAGTCGTAGTCGCCGTTTCGTCGTGAACAGAAAAAAAACGTGGTGAATAGTATGGAAGCAGAATAGCGAGATAATGAAGATGGAGGATAATATGTAGAGAAGGAAAGAGCAAGGAAAGCAGGGAGGGGTTAACAACAAAGGCGAATAGAGGAAAGAGCGTGCCAGAGGGGTCTGGCCTTGGCCTTGCCTTGCTACAACAGGGCTCGGGACGTGTCAGAGAATAATGACGACTGCTGCTGCTGCTGCTTTCTTGCTCCTGCTGCTTTTGGCTGTTCAACACGGTTTGCAGTCAAAGATGAGAAACGTGGCGGGGCTGTTGGCAGCTGTGTCGCAAATACGGAGCAATACTCCGTACTGCTTGTCATAGAGCTCTGACTGACAGATCACAGCCCATATCCTACGTAGCATTTTGCTTGTGCGCTGGCCTGCGCGCCGCCCACTGCCCTGGAAGGGAGATGCAACTTGGACCAGTCTATTGCGCTATCTGGGGGTGCATTACGCTTCTCATGCAGACGACAGGCAAGCTCGGCGGGGTGCGCCCGGTCTGCTCCTTCCCCCTCCTCTCTCTCTTCTCTTCGCCATTTACCTAGCCATGGTGGGGGGATCCATCCAGCGAGTGCCGAGACCTACCTGGGGAGGGAAAGAGGGAACGAGGGAAAGAAGAGGCCGATGGACGTACCTGCCCTGCCATGGCGATGGGCGTTTCGCAAAACCCTGCCGCTCTTTCCATTTTCGGGTGTATTGTATTGTGTCCTGGCCACCTTCTGTCTCCGGACAAGGCACGAGCGGCGCGGGAAAGAGCGACGCGCAAAGGAGAGACGTAAGCGTTCTTCTGTAGTAAGATAGGAATGGTGGAAATATGAGGCATCGCTCTGTCCTTCTTTTCTTTTCTCTTCCTACTATCCGTGCTATCTTATGTTGTCTTTGGGTTGCCTCGAATACGTGAACCAGTTCGGTGCTAAATGTGGCAGCCGCGCTTCGGTTCGTTACCGCTATTTTCGTTGCCGAGCTTGCCATGCCTTAGCGTAGCGTTAGTGCTACCGTCTAGACCGTTGGGGACTTTAAGAATGAAGGTTGGCAACAGATGTTGACAGGCCGTTGACAGGCCCTGTCAGGCTTCAAGATGGCAGCTGTTGGTGAAGAGATCGAGAACCGCCGATCTAAGCGGACGGTGTGGATGGTCAAATGAACACGTTCCATAGTTGGAGAGAGTTCAAAAAAAGGAAGAAGAATATCCTTTTGGGATAGAGTTTGAGTAGAACATGCTTCCGTCAACGTTTGCGTCTCGTCCTTTCCCGTTGGTCGCTCTTTCCGGCACGGCGGCGCGATATGGCGAGGACCTCAGCCTGCAAGAGCTTCACCAGATAGGCATTTGTATCTGCATTCACTTGTCATATTCGACATAACAATCCTCCTTACAATGTAACAAGCTCCTTGCTTCAGTCCGCTTGCTCTCTCTGTGCCTTTTTTCTCGATCCCTGCTACCCTGTGCTATTTCTGGCCCATTTCTCCAGCTCGGGAGATTTGCTCTTCCTCTGTTTCGGGCCGCAATTTGATAGACTGTAAACGACCCTGCCTACATAGCAAAGGAGGCCACTTAACAAAGGAGAAAAGACTGAAAAATAGAAATGGGGTTGCGTTTCCTCCCCTCTTAGAAACCGCTTTCGTTCCGCGCACATGTCGCTGCCCAATCGCTTGGCTGTCCGCCGTTGCCAATGCTGGTCAGTGTGTTTGTGTGTGCCTGTGTGTGTGAATGGAAAGAGCGAGGGTGGTGCCGGCTTCCCTCCCTCTCGCTGTCTCTCACACACCACCCTTCGGCGCTCCTTCCCTCCAACCTCACCCTCTCCATTTTTTTGTCGTTCCTTCTTAACAAAAGACGCACGCAAGTTTGCAAATCCCACCCATATTTGCCGCTTTCGAAGTGAAGATCGGATGGTTTCACTCTTGCAGGAAGGAGGGGGGGGGGGGGGGGATTGCGAAAATCCCTCCCAAAATCTTCCATTTTCGGGAGGAGCGCTTGTCACGCCCATCGACGTTGCCGCGAGTCTCCCGTATTGTGTGCATGAGATGGGTGGCCAGGACATAAAGGACGGACTGCCAATCGCATGCCTGTTTCGCTCTTGCAGACCTGCAAGCAAATGTTCTAAATCTGACATTGCTGCGTGTAACCGCCCGCCCCCATCCGGTTTATTTTCTCTCTCCGCATCCTCAGCAGGAAAAAAAAAAAAGACAGCTTAAAAATGTGAGGAACAAAATACGAATTGCCAGATCCAAGATACGCACTGGTCGCTCCTTTCACTTCTTACCTTGCGGTCATCTCCGGTTCCTTCTCTTGTGTATAATGAACTTATTGTCCTCCCGTTCTTGCCCTCACTTCTGCGACCTCGTGGATGTACTGGTACCACTTTCCATGTTGCATTCATTCGCCAATGTTGGTCAGCCTCTGCCCGCCGTAGCCGTACCTTTCCTCCCGCCATTTTTTATAAGAGTGTATAAGCAGATGCAGGACACCGTTTCTTACTTGTTGTCGACTGTGCTCGTATAATGCACGCGTCCAGCCCCAACAGACAAGATTTGAACTTTAGCTGCACTTAAACTAAAACAACCAGAAGCTATATACGCCTTGACAGACGTCTTGACAAACGCTTTGACAAACATCTCGATCAACACTTGATAGAATCTCATCCCTCTCCCCTCCGTTGTCGAGGTAGTCTTTGTCGTTGTCGGCTTTGCAGTTTTGTTTGGGAGGCCAGGAAACAATGAACCGGAACTCAAAAAGTAAAGAAACCCAAAAAAGTAAGGAAGCAAAAAATGATGGACAGGCTGGGAATCGAACCCAGGACCTTTCCCATGCTAAGGGAAAATTATACCACTAAACCACATGCCCATTTGGTATTTGATGAAGAAAACAACATCACTATTTGTGTAGATGTAGTCTGAAAATTTGGGACAACCTGGCACCATCGTCGGCCAAACGTACTAAAGTGGAGACGCACTGAAAAATCACAGGAAAAAAATCGGCACGTGCCCCACCGCGTCCCTAAACACGACGCTCACGACGGACAAAACCAGGCACCAAATGGCATCCCGTCCTCGAATAGGAGGGCGACGTGATGGGACTATGGAAGCGAGGCTGTTATTTATTGTCTTCATATTTTGCTTCTCGCAAAGTTTATTTGCTGTCTTGTGTGCTCATTCGTGATGTAGACAGTATGTTGTAAAGGATATGGTGCACATAATACCGCATTTATGTGATCCTTTTGATTCCTTGTATACGACGTACAGTAGTGACTATATGAGAGACTGTGTCGAGAAAGCAACATGGAAACGTGAAAGCAAAGAAAATAAAGAAAATCAATAGAAATATCATAGAAACAAGCGTCGTTTGACAGTGAATATTAAAAAGCAAAGAAAAGGACAATCATCGCCGCTATCAAGTGAATGCTTCTTTTGATCCCCTATGAAAACAGTACATAACGGAGCTTGTCGCAACAACATGAACCTCAAGATCGTAGTCTTAACGACCGTGTGAAATGTGTCTAAATATCCTTACTAGACATCGACCTCTTCTTTCTCTCTCGGTATCACCCCTTCGTCTCCAGCTTCTTCTTCTGTTTCTTCGTCTGGGCGCTTGCCATCGATTTGCCACACTCCTTCTGCGCCCGCCGGTACCAAATCATCATCTCGGCATAATCGGCCGGCGTCATGACCTTGTGGCGGAGGTGGTTGCGGATCGCCCGCAGGCGCAGATCGGTCATGTAGGTCCGGGCCAGGTGCCGCAAAAAGGGCTCGCCAGTGTCGCTGGTGTCGTCTATGCCCATGTCGGTGTGTGTCTGGTAGAGCCGGGTCAGGCACGCCTTGCGTCGGACCAGGTGTTGCCTTGCCTCCTCCCGCTTTTGTCGGTCCTGTCGCTTCTGCCGTTCCAACCATTCCTGGCGCCGCTTCTCGGACGAGGCGACCCACTTGGCACGCCACGAGCCGACGATAACGATCTGGGTGCGACGGGTGTCGGTCTCGGATGTGCCAGGGGAGGTGTCCGCTTGGACGGTGCCAGATCTAGCGAGACTGGCATGCTTCTTCTGGCCCATCGTGTCGACGCCTGCCGGTTTGCTGAAGCCGGAAGTCGATACCGCTGTTGCTGCTGTGGTAATGGTTGGAGAGACTGTGATCACTGGCTTCCTCCGGATAATGATTCGCCGTTTTTGCATGGACGGCGGCACTTTGATAATAAGCTTTGCTTTTGTTGTGGTGGAAAGAGACATCTTGACGGCTTTATACTTTTTTGAAGGTTGCGTCCTGTTTCCAAGACAACGGTTGTTTGGTACCGGCTTCCAACGACGACTCAGCAAAATGCCTTTTCCAGTATCACCGGGGCAAAGTGTGCTGTGGCAGAAAAAAAGAAGTAAAAAGAAGATAAGCCGGCTATTTTTTCAAAATTGATGGCATCTCTTCAGTAGAAAACCCGGGAATGACTCTGAAGACGAGCACTAGGGGAAGAAAGAGCGCTCCTTTTACACTTTTTCTGCCGTGGGCTGTGGCCTGCTTGGATATGGATCTTGACATGTTATCGAGACCTTGTCACGAGTGCCCGGACTGGACAAGCTGTCGGTGCTTTGAATTGTGGCAGAACGGGTCGTTTGGGAGGATCAGGAGGGCCGACCCTGTGTAACCTATTGATTCCCTTCTTTCACGAAATTCAACACGTAGCACAATAGGGCGGGAGGAGGGGGGGGGGGCTACAATGCTAACAGCGAGCAGAGTCACTACTACCGTCACGTCACAGAAATAGACAGTCCCGATAAATAGAGGCTAAAGACTCGACGAGTGACACAGCACAACTTGTCGAACGGGGTGACAGCTGTCGACTTCTTTCTGATGAGGGCATGCTTTGGGGTCGTTTATTGTATGTCATTTCATTTCGAACGAGAAATAAGAGTGCTGCGAATAAAAACAGTGAAATCATGCTTCGTGAAAACAAGTCATCGGGAAGTCGGAAATTCCCCGTAACCCCTCCTGCTCCCTGCCCTCCCAACTACTTCTTCTCGATCAGCCGCCGCAGACTGGCCTCGGTCCCCTCGGGGAACGGCCGGCTGTAGATCCTCTCTAGAGGACGCTGGGCCGTCAGAGGGTCGCCGTAGTCGGCTGCCAAGGGTCAGTAAACACACGAACAGAAATTCTAACAAGGGAGATAGCGCCCGGCGACTGGACATACATGCGTTGAACCCCTGGTCGGTGAGCCGTGTCCGGTAGGACTCGGCCTCTTCGCGGTGCTTGGGGGTGTTCCACGCGGCCGAGGTCTTACCGGTGCCGTTCAGCGGAGCAGCCGGCGCGGTGCTCGACGTAGCAGAGACAGGTTGCGCGCCAACCATGGTCACGTCCTGGTCCATCTTTTGAAGCAGACGAAAAGCAAGTTCGATGAAACGAGTTTCGTGCGTCACTGGCTATTGCACCGAGTCAGCCACGCGTTATGTTTTCTTTTGAAATTTTCCACTAGGCGGTCTCACACTGTACCTGAATATGAGGGAATGCTGTTGCGGAATGTGTTTTGCACTTTGTTTTTGCAGCTGTTGTTTGTTACCGTGACGTCTTCGCTGTAGGAAGGTGAGGCTTGGGATGTGGAGCCATAGTAGTCAGCTCGGCTGGCCAATCGGACGCATCGAACCTAGACTTGCTTGCTAAGGGAAGGGGGGAAGGAAGGTGCCCCTGAGCAGCGCTAGCTTGCGGGCGGCACAGGTGCTTGCTATGCCGCTAAAAATGGCAAGACCGCCCACCGGGAAGGGGAAATTTACAACTTCCAATAAATTTCGTTCCCATCACCAGGAACCTTGTTTGTGACCTTGAAAAACGACAGAAGCCGCAACATCGATTTTTGGAATACATCCACCCACGTCTCAACATACGCGTGCGGCTCTCTTCTTCTCCTACCGACATTCTTTCCCACACACAACGATGGCCAAATATTCAAGCGTCCCCAATGCGTGGGACGACGACTGGGAGGCCCAAGCCGACAAGGCCGCGGCAAAAGAGAAGACGCTGCAGACGAAGAAGCTCTTGACCAAGGGCGGCGCCGGTGGGCCGTCGAAGAGCGCAGCTGCGGCGGCGGACGAGGGAACAGCCGAAATGACCCGCGCCGAGCGGTTGGCGAAGCACGAGGAGAACAACCGGCGGCTATGGAACTCGGCGTAATATGCCCATCCTCCCTTTCGAGTTTTGTGTCAAGAGCACTGCTAACAGTGTAGCGACAACCCGGAGGAGTTTCACTTCCTGTCTGCTGGCGCCGCACCCGGGGGTGGCGCCCTGCTTTCCGGCAGCAGCAACAACAGCGGCGCCAGCGCACCCGCCATCCTGTCCTCGGCCTCGGCGTTCCGCCCGCAAATGACCGTCCTCAGCCGAAAACCGGCGCCGCGGGTGATTCGGCGGCGCGACCCTGTGACAGGCATCGAGGAGTTGACCATCCGCGACGACGCAGCCGAAGCCGAGGCCGAGGCGGCAGCGGCTGCTTTGCGCAACAAGGAGACGCCCGAGCAAGTGCGGCAGCGGCAGCAGCGCGAGCGGGAGGCCAAGCAGCGCAAATACGACGAGGCACGCGCCAAGATCTTTGGCGAGCCGCTCCCGCCGAGCAGCAGCAAGGATAACAATACCAATACCACCACCACCACCACCACCAACAACAACAACAACAACAACAACAACAACACATCCACTCCGGGGTCATCGCTAGCATCATCACGACAGGCGTCACCCGTGCCGCGCTCGTCTGGTGGGAACAACAGTGGTGGCCATACGCCGCCGCAGTCACAACAGTCTGGAGGATACCGAGGTCGGGGACGGGGGCGGGGGCAGGGTGGCGGCCTCCGTGGAGACAGAGCAGGCGACGGCTTCGGCCGTGGCCAGCACGACAACAGCTTCAACAGACGGCAACCACAACAGCACCAAAATCATCAGCAGCAGCAGCAGCAGCAGCAACAGCAGCAGCAACAATACCAGCAACAATACCAGCATCAGGTCGGCCAGTACTACCAAAACGCACCAGTGACGACACAGAACCAACCGACAGCAGCACCATCATATTCTTTACCATCCGCAAACACAACATCAGCACCGGCTGGAACACGAGAGCTCTACGACCCGAATTACTCGCAAAAACCACAAAGCCAGCAGAGACGGCTGGGCGGCCAGGGCCATCACCAGCATGCCAGCGGTACGGGAAGCGGAAGCGGCAGCGATGTGACGGGCTCGCCGTTCCCGAGCCGGACAGGCACGCCGCGTGAAGAAGAGTTTGTGGTCCGTGCACCCCGGGGCCCCGACGGCAGCGGCCGGGGCGGCTTTGGGTTTGCCCGGCGAAGCGGTCTACAAAGCGGTTGATCACAAGAAACAAAAAAAAAGGAAAATGATAAATGATAAAAATATGCAGGATCTCAATTTTGGGTATCATCTCCTTTTTCCCTTTCTGACCAGATCATGTATAAACCAAAGGAGGCCAGTGGACAAAAAAAAACATAAACAAAAACGCCAGGTTATGCATGCATCCCAAGAAGGGAAAGCCATCAATCTTTTACCACCCACCGCCGATCTTGCCGGCTAGCTGGACGACGTGCTCACTGGCATCGCCGCCCTTCTTCTTGCTGCCGGGGGCTGTCGACTTGCCGACATCGCTCACCACCTCGCGGTACGTGGTGTAGACGAGCTTGGCCTGGTCGATGCCCGTGATCTGTGCCCAATGCGCAAGCGCCGCGCGCACATACGACGGGCTGATGCCGTCGACCTCGTCGGTTGCGTTCGACACACCATTTTGGCCGACGACCTCGGCTTCCTCATCATCGTCCGAAAAGTACGCCTCGTCAATCTCAGCCAGCCACGCCTTTTGCTCGAGCGGGCCCGGCTTAGCGACTGGGACGCTGCTGTCCTCCTCGAGAGGGAGACCGCTGGCCTGCCGCTTCCGCGCCACAACGACCTCGTCGTCTACCTTGATCTGCCCGCCGCCGTTGGTGCAGCCGCCTGGGCAGGCCATGACCTCGACGTACGCGAAATCAAGACCCGCACCCGCACCGCTTGCACCGCCGCGGCGTGCGCTGCCAACGGGCCGGCCACCGGGCAGCCGCGAGGGGCGGGCGGGCCGCAGCCGGCGCACGAGGTTCTGGATGTTGCGGAACCCGTAGTAGCGGGCCGCCTTGAACAGCGGCGGTGCGCCGGTCGTTGGGTCGGCGCCCGCGGCTGTAATCGAATACTCGACGACGTCGACGTTGCGGCCGCGGGCCGTGTGCAGTGTGGCGCCCGGGTTCTGCGCGAGCACCGACTGCAGGATGAAATGGAGGTTGCCGCCCGAGCTACCCGCTGCTGTTGGCGGGTGGCGGCGTTTCTGGGCGGTGGGAGACGGCGTCGAGGAGAGGGGGAAGAGGAACTGGTCGAGGACGGGATCGGGGAAGGGGAGGCGGCGGGTGGCCGTGGACGCCTGTGGGCTCGTTTTCGGTAGACTGAAGAAATCAATCCCGCGCGATTCGGCCAGCATCAACACCTCCTTACTCGTAATCACACAGTCCACGTCGCGAATGCCCTTGGACCCCTTGTGACTGGCGGTCGCGTCCCATGCGCCGTCCATGAGCTCTTCGCGGCTCGCCTCCAGCTTCTTGTCAAAGCACGGCATCACGGCCACGTGCCAGATGCGGTCGGCCGGTATCCCCAGTGTGCGGCTCAGCGTCGTCTTGAGCAGCGTGCCCGTCAGTGCCTGCGGCGACTTGACCTTGGACAGGTGGCCGAGCACGTGCGGGTGCGTCTTTTCCGCGTAGCAGACCCAGCCGGGGCAGGACGATGTGAGGAGTGGACGTGCCACTTTCGAGGAGTCTTGCTGTTGGGCCAGCACCTCGTCAGCACCCAGGACGAGCGTGGCATCGCGCGCCGCATTGGTGTCCACCACCCACGTGAAGCCGTTGTTGTAGGCGCCAGCGGCACGCAGGCCGCCGGGGCCCGACAACAGGTGCTCCAGCATGTAGCCCGCCTGCTGCTCGGTCACGCCCGGCCCGCAGGCGGCCGCCAGGTTGGCGCGCGTCTGGGGCGAGACGCTGGCGACGTAGAGGAGGGGCCCCGAGGGATCATCGAGGCCCTGGACGGTCGGAGAGGAGGAGGAGGTTGTCGAAGGAAGAAGTTGCAGTCCCGGCGCCGCATCGAGGGCACGCAGCACTTCGGCGTGGCTCTGCAGGCTGACGAGGACGGCCTCGGCAGACGTGACACAGCCGGAGCAGGCGAGGCAGTCGGTCAGCGAGATCTGGGCCGGCCCCGCCGCGGCGCCGTTGGTCGGTCCATCGTCGCGGAAGACCTCGTGCTCGAGCGACGCAGGCTGCTCTGCAACCGTAGGAAGGGTCTCAACAGGTTTGATGCAGGCGACGCCGGGTGTGATGAAGTCGTTCAGGTCGTCGGCGGAGAGAATTGCACTCATTGTGCCGGAGGGGGGAGAGGAGGAGGGGTGGAAGAGAAGAGGTCGGTCTGGAGTTGCGGTTGTCGTCAATTGCGATGATGTCGTTGAGGCTGATGTGACTCTGAGGAGAGGGGAATTCGGAAGGGAGATCAGTGCGACGTAAAACGGCTCAGTGCATGCTGGAAAGGAGTGGTCGAGTATGAACAGGGTCCGGTTGCTTCGTCTTTACGTTTTGTCGACCGGAGAGAGCGTTGTCGTTGAACGGGCGCAAATGGCAGAGCGTGCTTTGAAATCGAACGGGTTCCATAAAATCGTTGCGTCGGCGGGAAGAAAAAAAGTTTAGTGACTCCCTGTAGTTTGGCAGGAGGGGAAGGGGCGGATTGCGAGATCGGCTCTTTCTTTCTGGGGCAGGTACAGTAGGGTGGCGGATTTTGTTATCGGGCGCCCGCCGTCCTGGTCTTGCCAATTGCCTGCACGCTGACTGGCTGGCATGTGTCTGAGAGGACGTTCGCTAGCGCCTTTTGGCCCTGGCCCCTTGTTAATGGTATCTTACGTTACTGGTCGCAGTTGCTGCTTTCGGACAGTTACAGTGGACATAGGACATTTGTACACAGAGACATCAAATAATATTGTACGGAGTATGTTAACTGTTCTAACAAACACGAATTGCTCCTTCCTATTTTTGTTTGTAATTTCAGCTCCTTCCTATTCCCTTCCATATGCATCAATACGAACAGTATGATCCCGGATACACAGATATGGAACACATAGAAGGCATTTACAAGACCCCGAGCAGAATGTAGAGTAAAAAGGTATGCATGACGAGAAACTGAGAAACTTGAATAAAAAATAATGGTGACCGACGCTGGAAGACCATGCAGACCCGTATTAGAAAAGATGCGAAACAAGTGGTCCATGAGAAAAAAACATACTCGCCAGGACGCCCGACAGCACCCATGGCCGTTGTAGTAATACATAAAAACAAAGAAAAACGAAAACTATGAAATATAGAGGCGGCACGCCTAATCGTGGCGGAATGTGCACTTGTCGCCCTTGGCACACTTGCCGCTGGCCCAGAAGACGCAGGCCTTGGTGCCGATGAGGGCCCGGTTGATGCCGCGTAGGTGGCTCGGCACGTTTGCGTCCTGGCTGTCGCGGTCCCGTTTGTTGCCCGGGCCGTTATTGGCATTGGTGTTGCTGTTGCCGTTGCTGTTGCCGTTGCCGTTGCCGCTGTCGTTGCCGCTGTCATTGTCGTTGCCGCCGCCATACTGGTTGGGCCGTCTGCGGCCGCCACTACCACGGACACCACGGACACGGGCATTGCCTTGATGGTCATTGTGTGCCTTGTTGCCACCGTTGTGGTCGGCCCAGGATTGGTCACCACCGGCACCGCCCTGGTCTGGCTGTTGGCCGCCGGACGCCCACTGAGCAAGAGACAGCAGGTACGCTTGGTCTCCGTCGGCCGAACCGGTAGCCGGCTGTGCACCACCAGCGCCGCCGCCGCCCACCATCGAGGCCAGCAGCGCCTGTAGCTGTGCATCGTTCTGCGGGTCGGTGCCCGTAGGTTGAGCAGCCGATCCACCACCCAGTGTCGTGAGCAGCGCCTGGAGTTGGGCATTCGTGTCGCCCGCACTGCCTTGGGACGCTTGCTGCTGATGCGGCTGTTGGGCTTGCTGCGCCTGCTGCTGGTAGTATGCGTTCATGTACTGCGCATAGGCATTGGCGTCCGTGGACTGGGCCGCAGGCTGCTGCTGCTGCTGCTGCTGCTGTTGCTGCTGGGGGTTGAACTGGGCGTAGTATGCGGCCCACGCGGCTGCTGCATCCTGTTGCTGCCCGGCGCCCGCTGACGGGTTGGCGGCGGATGGCTGTTGTTGCTGTTGCTGTTGCTGTTGCTGGGCGGCAAGGCGGTTCTGCGTCTCGGCGGCTTCGGCTTGGGTCCGCTCGCGCTGCTTCTCGCGGTTGTAGCCCGTCCACCACTCCTTGATGCGCTCGGGGTCCGTAATGTATGCAGGCGGCTCAGTGGCCGGGAAAGCCTTGCCCTGCAGCTGCAAGAAGATGCTCGCCAGCGCCAGCACGGCCTTTTGGACGGCTGGGTCCGAGTAGTCCTGCCAGCGGTGCGCCTTGGTGGCGGACGACAGATCGAGCGTTGGCCGCCAGTGCTTGACGGCATCGGACGTGAGGAGACGGACGACGTCGCCGCCCCGGGCACCCGTAAACGACATGATCGCGCCGGCTGATTTAGCGCCTCCCGTCGCCTGAGTTGCTGCCTGCTGCTGCTGCTGCGGGTTCTTGGCGCTCTCCAGTCGCTGGATGGCGTTCCACGCGGCCCAGTTCGCCCCGTACTGGCGCTCCTCGTTCCAGCGCACCTGCACCTCTTGTAGCACCTTGGACTCCGAGGCGGGGAACGCAATGCCCTTGGCGGGGTCCGCGCTGGCCAACTCTGCGTACTCGGCCGATGGTGACTTGGGCGTGGGCGGAATGTCCGAGGGGTCGGTGTAGACGGCCATGAGGACAGTGTTTTCGCGGTCGGCCATGGCTTTCCGCTCGGGCGAGTCGACGGCCAGCTGGCCACCGCGCGTGACATACGTCTTGGCGACCTTGTCCGCTGGCAGTGTCGAGAAATTCACAGGTGACGCCTCGAACCACGGCCGGTACGGCAGCTCGTCGTCTTCGTCGTCGTCCAGGTTCATGCTATCGCCGCCACCGCTGCCGCCGCCACTGCCGTCCTCCTCATCTTCGGCGCCGCCCTTCTTGAGGCTGCGCTTCAGGGCCAAACCTTCGGACCGGTCGTCGCCGGCGTCACGGAGCAGGTAATTAGCTCTGCCCTCGTCTTCGCCCTCGTCCTTGGTGAAGATGCGGACCTGCGTCAGGTCGCTGCCGGTCCGCCACGTTACCCGCAGCTTCCGGCGGCTCTCCTTGCGCAGTCGCTTGGCCTTTTGCTCGGGCGTCTCGTTAGCAGAAACACTCTCGCTCGACGATGAGGAGTCGGGCGTGGGCGCGGCAGGCGAGGCGCTCTTGGTCTTGGGCTTGGAGATCTCTTCGAGAAGCAGGCCCAGTTTGGATTGGCTGGCGAGCGACGACGATGTGGCGGCCGATGACGACGACTGCTCGGCCTTGGCCGCGGCAGCCGCTTTCTTAGCGCGGGATGCAGCAGCTGCCGCGGCAATCGTAATGGCCGAGTTGGTCGCAATGGTAGAAGATGCAGGCTTGCTCGACGGGCCGGTTGACGAGGGAGCGTCTGTGTCGCGCTTGGAAGGAGAGCCGGTCGAAGACGCCTTGACGGTATCTTTGCCAGATGCATCAGCTTTGCTGCCTGCCGTAGTCGATGTTGACGATGCGTCTGCCTTTGTAGCGGCCGGCTTTGCGGGAGCCGGGCGTGTCTTTCCGGGCAACAGTGCTGTGCCTGCCCATGGCTTAGAGGGCGCGGAGGCCGTCGACGATGCTGCACCGGGAGTGGCCTTGGCAACGGCCTGGGGGGCACCCGAGGCCGAGTTGGTGGCTGACTTCTTTGTAGGGCGCGAGTCCGCCGACTCATCCTCGCGCGGCCGTTTTGAAGACAGCGAGTCCGACACCACTCTTGAGGAAGCCAGTTTGGTGCTGGACGTGGCTGGCTTGGCGGTCGTCTTGGACAGCGGGTCGTCCGCGAGATAAATCATATTGCTCACCGAGCCCGCCGCCGATGTGGCCGTGGAGGCAGGGACCGGGACCGGAGAGGCCGGCTTGGCGTGGATGGTTTTGGAGACAATCTCGCCGACCAGGTCCTTGACCTCGGCGTCGCCCTTGGTCATGAAACGCTTCTGGATCTTGTCAAACTTGAGGCGCTGGTTGAGCATCTCGTCGGTCACCGTAGTAAACTGTGACATGAAGCGCAGTAGTGTCTTGGTCAGCTTGCCGTTGAAGTCGGACGCGTTGACGCAGTCGCGCAGGGCCGACACGAGGTTGGCGACGAGGGGGCCGTTGCCACCCAGGTTCTCCAGCACCTGGTCGTGGCCCTTTTCGTCGGCGGCGTCGACGGCGCGGTACAGAATTTCTTGCTTGGACACAAGGGTGCGCTTGATCTGCTCGACGGACTCCTTTTTGCTAGTACCGGCCTCCTCGGCCTTCTTGAGGCGCTCCTTGGTCTCCTTGATGCCGTCGTAGATGCCCTTAATAAAGTCGCCAAAGTTCTTGACGGCGCGCTTGATGGTGGTGGGCCCGTTGTCGGTGACGTGGACAAAGCCAATCGCGTCCCAAGCGGCCGCATCGGCTGGGTCGGTGGGCCGGGTCGCGCTGCGGACTTCCTCCTCCTCTTCGTCGTCGTCGGAATCCTCGTCGCTGCCAGGCGACTCCATGGCAGCCGGGTGACCCTGGGCGATGGACTTGGTGGGCTTCTTGGGCGTATCACCAAGGGAAGCAAACTTGTACACCTTGGGCGGCAGGACCTTGCCCTGGCTCTTGAGCTTGCTGCGCAGCTCGAGCACCAGAGCCTCCTTCTTCTCGGACGGCTGGGAGCTGACGAGGCGGTCATACTCGGCAATGGTCTCGCAGGGGAGCGGGCCCTTGCGGCCGGGGAAGTGCTTCTTGCCCAGGTCCTTTGACGGATCAGGCAGCACCGCCGGCTCGGTGGTGCTCAGTGGGGGCTCGATCTGCACGATGTTGCCCAGCACCAAGAAGGGCACGCCCGGGAAGAACTGCTTACGCTCCAGGGTATCGGCGGCGCTGACCAGGTGCGGGATGTCTTTGGGAAGAGCGTCGGACAGTTGTGGCTTCTTATAGACGGCCTTGACGGCCTTGGCACGTGCTGCAGCGGGTGTGACACCTGGTATTGTTGGCACAGGCACCGGAGTGGCGGTCGGGATTGTGGGCACCGGGATAACCGACGTGCTCTGTACCGGGGTGTTACTGGGCAGTTGTTGCTTGGGCACGGCCTTGGAGGCGGCCGGGGCCGGCGATGCTTTGGCAGCAGTCGTAGTCTTAGCAGATGGAGGGTAGGTCGGAGGCTGGATGGGCGAGACAGTTGGCGGCGGCACCCTGGTCTGGACTTGTTGAATTTGCTGTTGCTGCTGGATGCGCAGTTGTTGCTGTTGCTGCATCTGCAGCTGCTGGTAGTGCTGTTGCTCCAATTGCTGCTGCTGCGACTGCTGCGGCGGCTGGTATTGCTGTACGCGAAGCTGCTGAGCCTGTTGTGGTGGTGACTGTTGAGATTGTTGAACTTGTTGAGCTTGTTGCTGTTGTTGCATATATTGCTGTTGCTGCTGATCTTGCCACGCTTGGTCGCCTGCCAGCTGCTGGTATGGCACCTGCCCTGGCTGCTGCTGTTGTGGCCAGCCATTCGCTCCTGCCTCCAAAGGTGTCTGTTGCGGCATCTGCTGGGGAAGGTGCGACGGTTGCTGCTGCTGCTGCTGCTGCTGCTGCTGCTGCTGCTGCTGATCGAGGTACATTTGCTGCTGGAACAAGTGGTCGGGCTGCACCTGCTGTTGTGCAGGGGGTGGTGCCTGCTGCGCCGTCTTGGCTTTTGTCGCCTTGGTGGCCTTGGGCTTTGTCACTTTGGTGGCTTTCGGCGCGGTCGTTGCTGCTGCTTTTGTCGTCTTTGCTGCGGCGGCAGGTGCGGACGGCGAGGGTGTGGCTTGTTGTAGGGGCGCTAGCTGCATCGGTTGCGGAACGGGGGTCATGTTCTGGGAGTATTGGAGGTGTTGTTGTGGTTGCTGCTGCTGGAGCTGTGCCTGGCCCGGCCAGTTCGGGGCCGGACTCTGGTAGCCGCTACCGGGCGCTGGGGAGTTGGTGCCATGCTGGTGACCGATCGTGTCGGGGGTGAGGGTGGATTGTCGGGGCGCGGGCGACACGCTCGGTCGGGGGACGGCGGTCGGGCCTGCTTGTGCGGGCACGGATGTGGCATAGGGATAGTTGTTCACTTCGACTGGGAGCTGCTGCTGCTGCTGCTGTTGCTGCTGTCGTTGCTGCCTTTGCTTTTGGAGGGCCGTCTGCTGCTGATGGAGGAGCTCTTGTTGTTGCTGCTGCTGCCACTGCTCGTTGCTGATCTGGCCGACCAGATAGGCCGGCATGCTGCCCATGGTCTCGCTGGGCACGGCAAAGCCCTGACTGCCGTCATACGACACGGGCGTGTGGCCCACGAAGCTGTGGTTTTGGGTGGACGGGTCAAACGCGTGGTGTTGCTGCTGGTGCTGCTGATGCTGCTGGTGCTGCTGGTGCTGCTGCTGCTGTTGTTGGACAGCAAAGTTTGGCGTGGAGGTCCATTGCTGCTGTTGGGGCTGCTGGTGGTGAAGCTGTTGCGGCTGTTGCTGGTGTTGCTGATGTTGCTGATGCTGCTGAGCCCCGACGAGGCTGGCATAGTCGGCCGGCAGCTGTTGGAACGCATGCTGTGGCTCGTGGCCAAAGGCCTGTTGTACAGCACCGTCGCCGCCGCCGGACGTGTCTGGTACGGACGACCACGCCTCCATTGGGTGGTGCTGGGCCAGGCTGTTCATGTCCAAAAAGTCGTTGAGGTCGTCCCCGGCGGGCGGCAGCCCATAGCCGCTGCCATCGTCGTAGTCCATGGGCCAACCGGCGTGATGGCCGGTGCCCTGCTGGGCCATGGTCGGCTTTTGGGTCTTTGGTGCTTGTTATCACCCCCAAGAGTATGGCCCCTTTAGCAGTTCTGGCTCGTGTTGAACCTACGCGCCGTGCGCGCGGGTGTCGTTTAATTATGTGTTTTCTTCCTTCTCTTTTGTTTTGTCTTGTCGAACTGTTCTTGTTTTTATTGGCAATTTCAGAAAGGGAGGAAACTTGATCGATGGAGATGGAGAGCTTTGTCGGGTCACGTGTGCAATTTGTGGTAGGTGTTTTGTCGCGAAATGGCCGTGCACTAGAAACGCGACTGGTTTGGAAGGAAGGGTGGACGGGCAGATCTGCGCTAGTCCAAAGGCGGCCAAGGAAAGGGCAAGGTTCCTGCAAGAAAGTGCTGTGGAGAAAGGCTGATTAGCGGCAGGGAACGTTGGAGTGACGCTTTTCTTTAGTGCACGGTGTTGTGTAAATGGGCAGGCAAGAGCGCTGGAAGGGGCCCACTGGGCCGAGCAGGGGAAGAAGTCAAGATTGAAGAAGAGTTGGAGAGAGAGAAAAAAGAAGGAAAAAAGAAGACAAAAAAAGGAGATATCAGCGAGCATCAAGAGGCAGAAAGAGGAGCAGTTGGCCAGTCGGAGCAGCAGAAGACACAGATGCGAGCCGTTGTGTTGGTTGGACGGTTGGACGGTTCTGTGTTCATTGGCCGGATTTGGGCGGTGCAGAACCCCGAAACGAAAAACGGAAAGAGCCAACGAGGGCAGCCGGACGAGCACGAGACGAAACTGCGAGGGAAGGAGCAGAACGAGAAGGTCAAAGGAAAACCAGGGAGAAGGAGAAGGCGGCCAAACGCCGGCCAAAGGCTGCGCGAACAAGGCTGCCGGAGCGCAGAAAAGGAGAGAAAACGAGGCAGGGCCACGCAGGGGACGAGGGAGCGCTTGCAGCAACAAGCGCAAGAGCCGCCGCTTGTGCTGCTGAAGAGACCCCCGCGTGGCCACTTCTGCAGTTTTCTGTCCATCTCCCGCCGCCGCCATCTCATCTTTCGTGCCTTCCGATCGCACCTTCCCGCCGTCTGCACTGTACAGCAAAAGTGCAAATGCAGGTGCCGTTGGCCAGTCTGCACGGCTGCAGCTGCGGTCAGAACCAGATCGACCACCGATTGCGGTCGGCCGTCCTTCCCCGTTCTTGCCATCTGCTCTGTTCCTGCGTGCTGTCGGTGTTTGCCGTCGTGGTTGCTGGCTGCACCAAAATTGCACAATTGAGACACTAAGGTCGAACCCAGAGAGTCGAACCAAAGTTTGCAGTCGATGGCCAGCTCACCTGCATCAGAACAAGCGCAAGTCGTCGCTTGTCCATTCTGCTCATCTGCTTCTGTTGTCTGCCGCTTCTGCTTCTCGGCGCCTCTTTGGGACGTTTGCTCTCTGTTTTATCCAGAGCCATTTTTTGCTTCTTTTTCTCTTCTCTCTCTCTCTTCGTGCTTGAAAACAAAATAAGGTGCCGCTACTTTAGGCCCGAGAAAAAGGACAGGACGGGACAAAAGGGGTTTTAATGCCCATTCAACCACATCGAGCCTTTTTCTGCTCTGAAAGTCATCTGTGATGGTAATCATTGATTGCTTGCCTGATGGTTTTTACCGTTGTTTTCGTACTGCGTTTGACTCTTGATCTCTCTCGTCATTGCCCGATATCCCGTTTAATCCAGCCAAATGGCTAGGGGACAGGGAGCAGAAGAGAAAGAGGTAAAAGAAACGGAAGAGATACGACACGATCTTGGGGAAATGGCGGTTTGTCGAGAGACAAGAAAATAAGGAAGAAAATAAAGGACAGGCAAAAGTGCAGTTTGGTGGGGGATTAAGGGTCTTAGGGGGAGGGGGTAGTAGGCATTAATAGCGGGTGGGAACATACCCTGAAGCGACGTGGCGGCAGTCAGCAGGCGCCTATTAGTCGGCGGCGCGGCGCGCTCTTGGCCCCCTAGGATTTGGGCGGACTGGGGGGGATGGGCGAGCGCTGAAGAAGTGCAGAATTGGCGCAAGGGAGACAACCCAGAGAGGCAAGGGCAAAACGCGTAGGGAAAGAGGCAGGAAAGACTCTGTTTCCACACTGCAAATTGTTCCTTCCCTTCTTTCCTCCAGCTCGGCCTCTTGTTTTGCTACGCAAGAGAAACGATTTTATCGCCCCATGTTCGAAAGGAAACACGTAGAATAAAGGAAAATAGAAGTAATAGAAAACGAAAAGAAAAACGACAAAGAAAGGCAACACGATCCGTCACCCGCGACGCGGAGAGATGGACTGAGCGAAAAGAGAAAGCAAAAGGAGCGATTGATCAGGCGGGTGTAGAAGAGCGCGCGCGCATTATAAGAGCAGCGTATCGAAATGGAAACGAAGAGAGGGATGCGCTGATGATGAGTCGATGATGGAATTGTCGCTGCTTGTCGTGATGCGGCGTTGAAAAGGATGGATGGTCGATGCAAGTTTTGGCAGAAGGAAAAGAAAGGAGAGATTTAAAGAGTGGGAGAAGGCAGAATTGGGAGAGGAAGGGTATTGGGGCAAAATTCAGTGAGGACAGCGCTGGGGACCGAAAGAGGAAGGGGCAAGTGGCCAGCCAGGCCAGGGGTGGAAGCGACTTTGTGACATTGGGCATACGGCAGTCGCGATTGGCCAGCTGCCAAGTCCATGTCCGTGTCGGGGCTAAAATCCAATACGACATGCTAGCTCATCAGACAATGTGAGAATGTGTACGGAGCACGGAGTAGCGTGGCTCATTCTCAGCCGCAAGAGCTCGTGTAAGTATCAAGGTATGGATAAATTAACAGGCTACACATCACAAAACCGGCACTATTGAGGTAAAGTGACAACGTAGCAGGTTGCACAAACGCATCTGTATTCGTTCCATTTACGAGGACGTCTATTCAAGATATTGGGGAATGCAACGCCTCTCTTTGCTAAATAGAGAATGGCGACGAATATGCAATGCCTCACAAAGTTCAAGACCACTAGAGAACCAAAATAAATAAGACATTATCGTTTTACATTTTAGAACAAAAGAGAAAAAGTAAATAAATAGACAATGTAGACTATGACATGAAGAGAAGAGGAAGAAAATGAAGAAAAAAACGGACAAGAACAGATGAAATAGGCCGGAACGGCAGTAAAAAAAGAAGCAAAGCAAATCAAATCAAACAAAAGCCAAAGACCAAGGACCCCATCAAGGACTCTCTTTGTCTTTTCTTCTCATGCATTTGTTGGGTATTATTTTCGACAAATATGAAAAGTGTGGTGGTGGAAGCAGTGAAAATGACAAAAAAAAAGACGCCGGGTTCGACCCAAATAAGAGGTTCCCACTCTATACACCACGGAACATGCGTACAATCAAGAACCAGCAGGCACCGATAAACTTGAACGCCGACAGGCCCGCGACCGAGTACAGGACGGCCGCCATGTAGATGGTAGCGCGGGCCTCCTCGTCGGACGCGCCCGGCACAATCTTTTCGAGGCCGGCCGTGCTGAGCACCAGCGCGGCCAGCCCAAAGTTGGAGATTATCCAGACGACGACGACGACGGTGCGCACACCGCGGTAGTAGTCCTGCTGCTTCTCGTCGAGCTGGGCGGCCGAGGGCTCCGTCTTGACCTTGACCTCCTTGCGGCCAAAGACGCCTAGCTCGCGCTCGTACTGGGCGTTCAGGTCGCCCTCGTCGGGCAGGTCCGTCTTGCCCTGGCCGTCCTTGGTGCTGACGGAGGGCAGGGCCTCGGCCTTGTCGTCGCCCTTGGTACCCCACGAGATATCGTGGGTGTTGCAGAAGGCGTAAACGTTGAGAATGTTGGTAAACGTCGGCGTCAGGAGCAGGTACTGGATCAACGAGGTGAACATGTGCCACGGGTCGAACATCAGCAGCGAGGCGATCAGCCAGATGCCGTAGGTGGACATCACGGACAGGATCAGCGTAATGAAGACCTTGTTCTGGAACAGCATCGTAATCGTGAACCCAGCCTCGATATCGGTCTGGATGGCCTTGACGGAGATGAAGACAGCGGCGAACAGCAGGTAGATGTAAATGACAGCCCAGAAGACGGACATGACCAGGTAGTAAGGACCGGAGCCGGCTGGACGGTTGCCCATGGACAGCGTGAAACTGATAATGAGCGAGACACCGTACAGCCATTCAAAGACGACGCCCAAGATGTTGCCGACGGTGCCCAGCAGGGTATCCGCCGAGAGACTGGACGTGAGGATCTTGAAGACGAGGAAGAAGTTGCCAATGGCGAACCAAGCGAAAATCATGTTGATGGTGTTGAAGACGAACTCGATGAAAAACATGAGCTTGCGGAGGATGGAGTGGTCGGAGCGGAAGAATTGGTAAAAGTGGACAATGGCGTAGATGGCGGCGAAGAAGGAACCGTTCAGCCAGCGACGGCGCTGCAGAATCAGCTCGGAGATGCCGTCGGGCACATCGGTCTCACCCGTGGCCGACTTGACGTACTGCAGGATCCAGTGGCAGTTGCGCTTGGTGACGAGCTCGAAACACAGGATACGATCCTCGGCGAGGTACATGTTGGCCGTGAAGATGCCGGCGCTGGCGCCGTGCAGCTTCTCGCCGGCAAAGTACTTCTCGAGCGGGCCCTGGCCGTTCTTGTCGTTCTGCAGCGCCACGTAGCGGTAGGCCGAGAAGGCACCAGGCAGCACGGAAATGAAACCGAAGGCGGACTCCAGCGGCTTGTCCAGAATGTTGCTCATCTTGTACTCAAAGTTTTGCGCAGCGACGAGGGGGTTGAGGAGGTGCTTGCCGCCCGGACCCAGCATGGCCTTAATCTCACCACAAGCGCCGGCGCACATGGGCTCGAGGTCAAAGGCCTTCCACAGGTGGTAGATGGAGTTGCCACCGGGGCGGGTACCGGCATCGATCAGGACGCAGACGTTGGGGTCCAGAACGCGGCCAAAGGCCTGGAAGAACCAACGATGGGAGTTGATCTTCTTCTGGTTCTTCTCCTTGAGACAGAAGAGCATCTGCACGGGCTGCTGCTTGGGCACCAGCTGGACAATGTCGTTCTTGATGCGCATGCCGATCTGCGTGGTGTATTCATAGATATGGGCAGTCACGTCTTTGCCGTTGACCTGTTGCTTGGCAATGCCCTCTTGGTAGACACCCATACCGGCGAGCAGAGCGCGCGTGCGCGGGTTGATCTTGCCACGACCATCGCTGACGACGCAGACGACAATCTTTTTCCAGGCGTCCTTGCCCCAGGTCTTGCTCTCGTTGCGCTTGCACATGTACTCGACGTTCTTGAGGACACCGACCATGGTGCGGGCGAACAGGATCTCGTCTTCGTTGTACATGGTGACGACAATGAACAGCTCCGTCTGTCTGGGCTTGCTAAAGAGGCGCTGGCGCAGGGTAAAGTTCTCTTCGTAAAATGTCGACGGGTCGCAGGTGGCGGCAGTGTAGCGCATGTGGGTGAACTCGTCACGCTCGCCGTGAGGGACCTGGTTCAGGAGGAGTGGCGGGACGGGACAGTCGAGGACTAAGTTGCCGCGGTACAGGAGCACCTGCTTAACCGTCTTCCACCGCTTGATGCCACCGCCACCACCGCCTTGCAGCGGCTGCTGCTGTTCTTGTTGTTGCTGCTGCTGCTGCTGCTGCATCATGGGGTCCTGGTTCAGCGGGTCGTCGTAGCCTCCACCGACGTTGCTAGGGGCGTAGGAATCGGCCTGGTGAAGGAGCGGCCGCCCATCGTTGTCGAAGCCCTGCTCGTAACCCGGCTCGTAGCCGGCGGCGCCGTGCCCGTCGTGCTGGGCCGGCTCGTAAGGCTGGTTGTAGTAGGCATCGTGGTGCTGTTCGGGGTTGATGCCGTACTCGCTGCCGGCGTGCTGGTAGTCGCTGCCGGCGTGGTGCGGCTGGTCGTAGTTCGAGCCTAGGTTATCAATCGAGTGCTGTTGCGCCAGAGTTAGTTTACAAGCACTGAGAAACCAATGCGGTCGTCAAGGACACCGGGGACCTACCGCAGGGTGCATGTCTAATGAGTCGCCGGGGCTGTAGCGGCCCATCTGCGGGACACTGTGGACGTCGAGGTTCTGGCCCATGGGCGGGCGGCCGTGCGGGTTGTCGTCCAGCTGGTAGCCATGTTGGAGGGGGTTGCCCGGCGAGGGCGTGCGATGGTTCCGGGGGTCCATCTGTTGGTCGTAGTAACCGTCGTCTATAGGTTGGAGAAGAAGAGAAAGGATGAGTATAAGAAGCTCTCACAGAGGGCTCGGCCAGCTTCCTGAGACGTGGCGCAAGAGTAAAGTAAACAAGTAGAGAAGGGGCGAAGGAAGATATGATAAGAGGGTGGGAAAGGTTGAGCGCGCGCAAGAGAGGGAGAGAGAGGCAACCAGTGCCGGAGAGGGTCTAGATGTTGTTTGTTCTCTGTTCTCTTTTTCTGACGCTCACTTTATCCGGCGCGCAAATCCAATCTGTATGCTTTGCGCAACAAATACAGTTGCTGTATGCGGCGGCACAAAGTTCGGGAGTAGGGTGCTCAATGGCCGGGAGAAAGAAAAGGAGATATTGGCCAAACGTTGAAAGAGAAGAAGAGACCAAAAAGCAAAACGGAAAGGAGGGGGGAGGAAGGGGTAAGGGAGAGAGGAAACAGAAGAAGAGCAAGGGAGGGCCAGAGATAATAAGATTATGCTTGCTTGTCGGACTGCGACGATCATCGGGCTGGGCAAGACAGGGCAAGGCAGGGGAAGCGCAAACACTGGGACATGAACAGGACGACAAAAGAACATACCTATTCGATTGTAGGCCATGGTTCACGTTCGTAGCAAACCAAGGGGGTGTGGTATCGTGTGGTATCGTGCGGTATGGGTATGGCAGTTGTAGTTGAAAAAGGGGGTAGGCCGTCGTGTGGTAGTCGTTGGTCGCGGGAAGGAGCGCAGATTCGAGGAGGGAGGGAGAGAGTCGAAGATGCGGGTGAGAAGAGAGAAGGCCAGAAAAAAAGGGGGACGGAGGACGGCGAATGCGATCGCAACCACAGAGAGATATGGCGGTGCTGGTCCTGTGCCTCTGTTTGGCTGGGGACGGGGATGATGAGATCAAGGCAGGAGGAGGGCGCAGGGAGAAGAGAAAGCGAGAGAAAAGGGACGTGGAGCGTGGGAAGGGTTAAACCAACGGTTGGAATGTGTTTCGAGTTGGAAATTCTCGAGGGTGGCGGTCCTGCCCCCTTGGCGGCTCTGTGCTTGGCACGACTGCTAGGCTGGCTCGAGCTGGGTTCTGATGGGTCCCCGTAGCCCCCTATTTTTTGTGTTGCATAATTGCTACTCCGCAGAACGTCTGTCGTACGTATGCCGTCGTTGTTCTATTTCCCCTTTTTGGTTTGCCCGGTGTCCTTTGGCGTATCTTTTAATATCTTTTCGCCTCTGGTTTCTCCTGTCCTCTTGTTTTTCGGGGTCCTCTGTATCCACTTGGGCTCTGTCTGCCGGGGCTGGAGAAGAAGGAGGAAATAGAGAGTCTCACGTGAAGAACGCCGGTGCCTAAGAGGGGCCGCGAGGAGAGTGTGGCTTGCTGTGTTCGTTTATGCCGATGCTGCTCACGGCTGTAAGAAGTGTGCAGGACGTAGCCCTTGGCGAGGCGATGCGAGGACAAGGCCAAAAGTGCGAATTGGCGGAAACGCGCAGGTCTGAAAGTGTCGTTTCACGCTTATGGGCGTTGCAGGAGATGACGGAAACGCAGTGGAGGGAGCGACAGGGGTGGGTGGTAGCCAGGTTCCGTCGCGGGTAGCAGGGGGGACGAGAAAAGATGAGATTCGGAAGAAGAAGAAAAGAAGGGAAGATGAAAAATACGAAATCTTCAACAGAGAGAAAAGGGAGGGGGGATGGGAGGATGGGGGTAGAAAAAGACGGAAAGAGCGACAAAGAGAGAAGAAAGCGAATCCGGGGAAGGAGCAACTTGTCACGATAATAGAACAAAGGAGGAACGTCCCAGGGAGGGAATTCGCCTTGCTTGTGAAAAAGCTGAAAGAAGGTTTACTCTTGCCCTTTCTTGGCTGTTTCTCTTTCTTAGCTGGAAGGCTGATACTTGGACAGGTGTGCCTCCCTTCTTTGTGCGTTCAGAATGCGCCTTGGCGACGGAGCAGTCTGCAGCTACGCGGAGATGTTAAAATACGCTCGAATACCGATGCGCCAAAAGGTAACTACTGTGTACCTCGACACAAAGGGAAGGCACGTTCGCACGCCGGCGGCGGGATGGGGAAAAGAGCGCGCCAGGAGGAGGCACGGGTGGGGCCTGAGGGCCTGGGCAAAATCGGCCTGGTCTAAAAATGAAATCACTGCAAACGTGTTTCAAATTAGGGGGGGCGGGAGTTAGGCGCAGCAGCGAGTCTTTTTTGGCCCTGAGTGACGTCGCCACCTGCAGTTTTGGGGGAGCATGGGGGCTGTGATTGGCGCAGGTACAGAACAAGCGACATCGAGCGTCTGGCAGAATGGACGAAACAGACCGCCGCAAAGCCCAAGCGGCTGCCAACGAGCGAGGCCGTGTCCATCTCTATTTACCGCCGAGACCGTTTTTTCTTGTTCCTCATTGCTTCTTTCTCCTTCTTCTGCTCCATTTCCCCGCCCACTCAAGCCGTGACATGTGCTGGGCCAATCTGCCCGTTGTGTGGAGGACCCTGAACGGCTCAACAAGACTACAAAAAGGCGACGGCGCCTCTTCCCTAGCCAAGAGGCAGTTGCGACGGTTTAAACTCGGACGTCCTTGCGCTTTTTGTGCCCATGCGCTGCAGATCACTGCCAGGCCGGAAATGGGGAGCGGCGGCGGGCAGACGACGGCGGCCAGGCCAGGCCAGGAACCAGGGGCACGCATCGAGAGGCAGAAAAGAACGCGCGATTTGTTTGTGCAACTGTTGATAGGATAGGCTTACCATTGTTGTTAGGCTCTATCTACGTCGTACGTCGTTGACCTTGATCTGTCACGACGCCCATGAAATGTGCTCGAAGCTCATCTCGTTCCTGCCCTTTTCATTTCCCTCTTCTGGAATTATAAGAGGGGCCCCGCCGGAGGACGTTGTCTTGGGCCGTTGCGGCCGTTGCGCTAGCCGCGAGCACTATTACCAACTGGACAGGCTCGACAGGCACTCAAGGCAGTTGCCCACAAGCTTAACCAGAAAGAATGCTGGCGCGGTTGCGCAAAGTACTGACTGGCGAAGCCAGGCGCCAGGCACGCAAGAAAACCTGTCGCGTGGGATATATTTAGCACAAAAGCGCCACCAGCGATCTACAGCAGCCACCGTTGCAGACCACCTACGATATGAACAAGAGGCAGTCCTCACGAGCAATACTCCGTAGTTTGCTCTAGTATACATATTACGAGTCCTTGAGCCATATCACGAGGTTCGGTGGGCTTTATGCCAGTGAGGCAAAGACGATATCATCGTTACGGGCGTCTTCATGCACTGCCCCAGCCCAGCCAAGTAAGTCCCTTGCTTGGGCGCCCTCTTTCATCGCCTTCCAATGGACAGCGGATCGCAAGGTCTCCCACACTTCCGCTCCGATTGGTTCACGGCGAGCTGCGATCGCTGGGCTCGTATCATGCTTTTTTTCTGTCTTCGTATCATGCATGCTTAACTCGGTGGACGGAGCGTTCCCGGTTTTTGCTCGGCCTACTGTACGTCGTAAAATACTTTTCTTGGTTTTTTATCGCCTTCCTCGGAGGAGCCGTAATGTGTCCATTCTGGTTTGTCTTTTTGACGATAAAGAGCCCGTCCATCGTAGTGGGCAATACGGCTGCCTGGACGAGTTACAACAGCGACGAGGCTCATGCAGGTGCTTGTGCTTGTGCTTGTACGCCGCTGGGTCGTACCTGCGCTCGTTGTGTTCCGGGCTCCGTATTACTGCAAGGTACGAGGAGACGAAGCTCGCCAATATTTGCCCTGTCCGTCTTACCCTCATAGCGTCTTGACCTTACGAGCCATCTATGTGCGAGAGACAACGGGAAGGATATCTGCAGGCTGCGTGCCGACGGTCACAGTAAGCGAAGCCTATTTTAGTTGGCATTTTTTGCTGTGTTTGTGAGAAAAGCCAAGACAGACATGGGGACGAAGAGGCTGGTGACGCTGGAATGTACGTAAGAAGTAGCTTGACCTAGCCACTTCAACGTCTTTCAATGCCATCAGGAAGGAGGAGGCGAGGCAAAGCTCAATCTGTATCAAGGGCTGACATATGCACGTGATGTGATAGCCTTGACTAGCAGTGTGATGCTAGTTATGTTTGGCAAAATTTGTAAGTCGAAATTCTGCAAAAATCTGACAAGAAAAAAAGGAAAATAGAAAAAAGAAACGACCTCAAAAAATCAACAAAAAAGAAAGCTTCGAACAACCATCTTTAGCAACTCCTCGTTTCGATCAAGGGACCTCCGGGTTATGAGCCCGGCGCGCTTCCGCTGCGCCAAGTTGCTTTGTTGTTGTTCTTTGCTTTTTCGGCTTCTGATGATTTCTCGAGACCCTCTTTTCTGTACATATACCGCAGTCTCCAGTATCGTGACTCACCAGAGCCCACATTGTGGTGATTTGGTGGGGAAGGGAAATCAGGCCATCGCCGCCACGGGTGTTTATTGTTCCAAGAGGACGGAAATTGATTCCTTTCTCCCTATTCGGAAGCGAAAGTATCCATCATTTCACGATACTGAAAAGAAATAGGTTGTGAAGTCGTGATAGCATTTGTCACGTGACGTCATGTGATTTAAACAAATTTATCTCGAGATGCCAAAGGCATGAGATGGCGAGAGTACACATGATCAGTCTTTCCTTCCGAGCTACACTTCCTGTGTCCCTTGCGTGGGACTTGCATCTATATGCCGTACACAGATGTCGTCGAGCTTCAATGGTAGTGTCTATGCGGTACTTGTTCTTCTCTGTCATTTCTCTCTATTACAACCATTTATCTTTTGCCTTGTTTGTAATTTTTTTATTTATAAATATATATATGTATATACATAATTAAAGAATATAATAAAAACAGTCAAAAATACAACAAAAAATACTTTTTGAATTGTTACCAATAAAAGCACATACGGCATATATCTTCCTATTTGCCCAGCTTCCACAGCTGAAGGTCCAATGGCTCCTAGATGCCGTGGGAGCTGGACGCCCAAATAAGCATAGCTCCGTGATCGGTGCAAACAGAGGGGGGGAAAGAGCGAACGAAAGAAAAAAAGCGACTAAAATCGACGACCACCAAATAGTGTCTTAAAAAACCTGAAGAGTCACGCTCACGCCCCAAGCGCCGACCGAAAGCGCGCATTTTTGCCAGTCACGCAATACGGGAGACATCTGGAGACGAAAGTCAAGCAGCGACCTCAGCACACGAGTCATTCGAGTCATCGAACCTTCGAGTCAAGTCAATTGAGCGGCAGCAGCTGGCCGTCAACACGAACAGCCCCTCCTGCGATAGCGCTGAGCGTCCTCCCCCTCCTCCGATACAGCCCGACGACGACAGCTCGACCGCCACCCGCGACGGCACAGACGACGAGCTTCAATCCGAACCTTTACCACTTCCATTCTTCGACACCACCCCCCCGCAACTCGACCCCCACCATGTCTACCGAGTCGTTTGCGATCCGCACGCCGGCGTCGTCGGCCAACATCGGCCCCGGCTTCGACGTCATCGGCCTCGCGCTGTCGCTCTACCTCGAGCTGCACGTCACTATTGACCGCTCCAAGACGTCGTCCACGGCGCCGCTCAACTGCCGCATCACGTACGAGGGCGACGGCGAGGACTCGGTCCCCCTCGACCCGGACGCCAACCTGGTGACGCGCGTCGCGCTCTACGTGCTGCGCTGCCACAACCAGCGCAGTTTCCCCGTGGAGACGCACGTGCATATCAAGAACCCGATCCCGCTGGGCCGCGGACTGGGCTCGTCGGGCGCGGCGGTGGTGGCGGGCGTGATGCTGGGCAAGGAGGTGGGCGGGCTGCACCACCTGACACCCGCGCGTCTGTTTGATTTCTGTCTGATGATTGAGCGGCACCCGGACAATGTGGGCGCGGCGCTGTTTGGCGGGTTTGTGGGCACGTACCTGAACCCGCTGAAGCCGGAGGACGTGGCGCGCAAGGAGATCCCACTCAGTGAAGTGCTGCCGGCGCCGGCGGGCGGCGTGGACACGGGCGACCAGCCGCCGGCGCCGCCGCTGGGCATTGGGCATCACATCAAGTTTCCGTGGTCGCCGACGATCAAGGCGGTGGCGATCATCCCGGAGTTTGAGGTGGCCACGGCCAAGGCGCGGGAGGTGCTGCCGGCGGTCTACCCGCGCGCGGATGTGGTAAGTCGACCAAGCTTTGTGAGCGAAGCGAGCGAAGGAAGAGAAGCGAGCGAAGCGAGGACAAAAAAAGAGAGGCGAGCGAAGCGAAGACAGAAGAGAAGCGAGCGAAGCGAGGACAAAAAGCTAATGACGTGTGTGAAAACAGACCTTCAACTTGCAGCGGATAGCGCTGCTGCCCGTGGCGCTGGGCCAGTCGCCGCCGGACCCGGACCTGATCTACCTGGCGATGCAGGACAAGCTGCACCAGCCGTACCGGCAGACGCTGATCCCCGGCCTCACGGAGATTGTGGAGTCGATGACGCCGAGCTCGCAGCCGGGACTGCTAGGCGTGTGCCTGTCGGGCGCCGGGCCGACGATCCTGGCGCTGGCCACGGATCACTTTGAGGAGATTGCAGAGCGCATCATTGCGCGGTTCAAGCTGCAGGGCATCCAGTGCAGCTGGCAGCTGCTGGAGCCAGCGGAGGGCACGCAGGTGACGCGGTAAGAGGGGAGGCGAAGCCAGCCCGAGCGAAGCTTTAGCTTTAGAATGGGCACTGCCCACTACGACGTAGACATGGAGGAAAGGCTTTTTGGTCTGATACCCGCGAGACGACGATACAAAGCGAGATATAAAGAAAAAGACAACAACGACATAAAAAGATATACACCACACGATTAAGCACGCACGTTCCTATGACATGTCACGCAATCGTGAGGAGGTGCATAGCACGTGAGCGTTGTTATCTGAACATGACAGTCAGTCGGGCCATCCTGTGAGAGAACTTGTTCCACAGCTGTAACCATTGCCAGAGCTGTATCTGACCTGTGGTATGCACCTTTCCCCACGATGTTGTCTGGAGGAAGTGTATGCTTGTGCTTATGTCAACCATCTCTGACTCCCACGCTGGTCTTGCTATCATGCCTTCCTTCCACATGGTAAAGCCCGAGCAGAATCCCCGAGAGAAAGTATGGGGTCCTTCCTGATCTGCATGTGCTACGACGTACCTCTCTTCTGCTCTGCCGACCCGGCTTACAGAGCCAGTAACTCCGTCGAAAGGGGAACCGAAGCCCGTAACCGCCGAGCCGGGCACGGCTCGCATATACGGCTGTACGGAGGTCGCAGTAATACGTAGCCCGAGGGTGCACCCAGACGGACACAGCATGACAGCAAAAATGAATGGACCCTTACCTTTGTGTTGGGTCACTGTCTGAACGTCCTGCAGTTCGTTTTTCTGTCCATACATATTTATTCGACGTCCTTTTCTTGTCCGGCCTGCGACTGCACTGCCGAAGCAAAGCGGCGCGGCGGACTGGCATTATTTTTCGCCCATGCTTGCCTGGCTTTTCTCGTAGCTTGGTTTTCATTCCTCGTCGTTTTTGCTCGGCGTGTTCTCCCCTTTTTATCAATCTCTTCCCGTCCTCGTGGTGGGAGCCGCGTAAACCCCCCAACGGGCCGAGTGCACGCCATTGCCTATCGCAAGCTATCGTGACTGCGTGTGGGCAGGGCACGAGTGGCGGCTTTTCCAAGGCACGGCGCCGCGAGATGCCTTCTGTCCCAGGGTTAGCTCAGTCTTCAGGGCCCAATTGGCAAGAGTTTTCAGTGTTGGTTCGCGCGTAGTCTCTGTGTTTTCAGCGCCAACCCCTCGAGCCCCTGTCATGCTGCCACACGCAATTTTTATCAGATCGAAAATCCCCACTTTTTTGGGACGACGGCAGTACTCCGTACAAAAAGTACGACGTAGACACACACGCACCTCGGGTTCAAGAACCTCCGTCAGAAGGCACATCAGACCATCCAAAGGGCGTGCCTGACAGTCCCCTCCAACCGTCGCTTTTTGCTCGCGTTTCGCGTGTTTCTTTGCACGGCCTTTTCACGCCCTTTGAGGCTCGTCTTTTAACTGCATTGGAAGCTACCTTTCTGGAGCCACTTACATCCGTAAAGGGAAGAAAGTCCCCAGTCTTTTGTCTTTTGGCGCGCTTGCTTCTTCGGAGAAACGGCCGCTGGTCGGAGGAGCGAGCTGCCAAAAACGCTTTCTGCTCCGCGGGAAATACAAGCGTCTTTGTACATCTTGGCTGGACACGTTCTGTACTCTTTCCACGCCGTTTTGTCCCTATTTTCTTCTCCTTGTTACACATTCAGGTACTTCACGACTGCATGTGGAATCCGGGCCAAGATAGCATCCGCCGATCGTAGTTCATGTATATATAATGGCGGAATTGCGCCTAGATAGCCTTGCCCGGCCAGATGCGAGTAAGACCACACCGACCTCTCGTCCTCTTCGCTCTTGCCTCCTCTGCTGCCTGAACTCGCCTGATTCTTGATTCTCGGTTCGGTCTCCTCCCGAGATCTTGCCCGGCCTCCCCATCTCTCCCTCGAAGCATGCTGGCCTCCTCCTCTCTGCTGGCCCTGTCTCGCACCAGCACTGGCCGCTGCCTTGTGTCGTCTTCTGCTGCCAGCCTGCACCTTGCACGCTCTCTGTCGACTGCTTCCACTGCTTCGACTGCCTCGACCGCCCTCTCTTCTTCGTCCTTTTCCCGCCAAGCAGGCGTTGTGGGGTACTCGTCAGCAGGAGCAAGCGCAAGAACAAGTGCAGGTACAAGCGCATGGGTAGCAGCAGCGAGCCCAACAACACCGCCGGCAGGCACGACCAACACGACCAACACCACCGGCGCTACTTCAAGCGATCTTATCAATCTGCGGCTCCACCACCAGAACCACCACACCCCTGTCCCCCCCTCCTCCTCAACAACACGCTCGACACCTCGCTGGGCCGTTCCCGGCACGCCAGCGCCGCGTCCTCGTCTTCTTCGTCGTCGCTTGTTCTCCTCTTGCGCAGGCCAGCCTCGTCCTGCAGCTCTATTAAACCAGAGCCGGCCCCTCCCCCCCTCGTCCGTTCTCTTTCCCTCTCTTCCTCTTCTTTCCACCAGAAAGATCACCACCACCACAAATCGACCGCACATTGGAACGCTCTTGGCAGCCGCTGCACTCACCACCTCGGTCGCGCCTGCAAATTCATCCTCGTCCACGGCTTCCCCACACCCAACGTCTTTTGCGTCGCAGAGCCCTTCACACAGCCCCCAACAAACTAGATCGTACTCGTCTTCTCCCGACAACATGGGCTCGACACTGCGCACCAACGACGCTTCGGCGCCCTTCAAGGTGCTCGTTGTGGGCGGTTCCTATGGCGGTCTGGCGGCCGCTTTCAACCTGTCCGATCTGTGCCTCGGCAAGGCAGCGCGTGCTGCTGCCGGCTACGACGGCCAAGATGGTAAAGGCAGCCCTGGTGGAGGTCGTGGTGGGAGAGGTGGGAGAGGCGGAAGGGGCGGAAGAGGGGGACGCGGCGGTGGCGGCGGCCGCGGAGGAGGAGAAACCCGTGGAGGCCGCGGAGAAGGCGGTGGTGGTCCTCCCGAAACGACGACAGATGCTAACCCGAGCGCAGGCTTCCCCAAAGAGTCCGAGCCCATCCACGCCGAGATCACTCTTGTCGACGAGCGTGATGGTTTTTGTAAGATGCCTTGAAACCGCGAAAGCTACATCAACCCCCGACTAACACCCCAGACCACGTCATCGGTTCCCCCCTCGTTTTCGCCGACAAGGCCTACGCCGACAAGGCCTGGGTCCCCTACAAGGAGATCCCCGCCCTGCAGTCGTCCCCCAACATCAAGACCGTCCACGGCAGCGTCACCAGCGTCGACATGGCCAGCAAGACCGCGGTGATCACCGCCGCCGCCGCGGCTGGCGGCGCCACCAGCACCCTGGACTTTGATTTTATCATTGTCACGGCCGGCCTGCGCCGCGCCTTCCCCGTCGTTCCCCAGTCGCCCGACAAGGCCGCGTACCTGGCTGAGGTGAACCCGCATATTGAGGCCGTCTCCACGGCCCAGGACGGCGTGCTCGTCGTGGGCGGTGGTGCTGTCGGCATCGAGATGGCCGCCGAGCTCAAGCTGGCGCAGCCGCAGACCAAGGTCACGCTGGCCCACTCGCGGTCCCGGCTGCTGTCGTCGGAGCCGCTGCCCGACAACCTGGCCGAGAAGACGCTCGAGATCTTGAAGGAGAACGGCGTCGAGGTGCTGCTGGACCACCGGCTGCAGGAGACGCGCGAGACGGACGCGGGCGCCAAGGAGGTCGTCTTCACCAACGGCCACACCCTGCGCGTCAACGCCGTCGTCGTCGCCATCTCCAAGAGCAAGCCGTCTACGAGTTTCCTGCCCGCCGAGGCCCTCAACGAGGAGGGCTACATCAAGATTCAGCCAAAGTGAGCCCCTCCCCTCTTCTTTCCCTCTCCTGCCTGTAATCCCACTAACCTTCACCCTCCAGTCTCTTCTTCCCCAAGGAGGTTCCCAACTACGACTGCGCGCTGGCTGGCGGCGACGTTGTCAAGTGGACCGGCATCAAGCGCTGCGGCGGCGCCATGCACATGGGCTACTTCTCCGCCCGCAACGCCCACCAGCGCATGCAAGAGCTGACCTTTGGCACACCGCCCCAGTACCAGTCCCTCAAGACTGTGCCGCCCATGATCGCCATCGCCCTGGGCCCCAGCGCCCTGGCCTACCAGACCGGTGGCGAGCTCCAGTTCGGCAAGGAGGTTGCCGACCGCTTCTTCAACGATGATGTCGGTTTCGAGAGTAAGTTCCCTCTGCCCCTTCCTTTTTTTCCAGAACAAGTAATTCGTGCTGACACTGTCGCCAGTCTGCTGGAGAATCATCGGTCTCGGTGCCAAGTCGGAGGCAAAGGTATAACGACGAGAATGATACCAAAAACAAGGGTGGACAAAAAAAATAACTATAATGATTGTGTTTTCAAGATAATGGGCCAAGAGCCTTCATATAGCTGCGAGGTAGGATAGGCGTAATGTTTTGAACTTTTAAGAACATCAAGAAATAAAATAAGATTGCCAAAAAAAGGATCATATTATCATATCATAAGTCGACCTTGTCTCGCTGCCAGGCGAGTCGGTTTGCACCTGTTGCAGAGCCTGGGTCTCCATCCTGTCTTCGAGGATAGACAATCTTCCCGGTGTTGATGCCTCCACCTTGCCGTCGGCACCGGTCAGACGGTCCATGTAACGGTTCCACCAGCCGTGCCATACGCCCGGCCCCGTCGTTTCGAGCCAAAACTCGCTGCTGCCGCCGTGCACGGAGACGCTCACCTCGCACACAAAGGCGCTGGCCGACGCGTCGTACTCGAGGCTGCCTAGTGTGACCGAAGCCGTTATGCTACCCGCACTGCTGCTGCTGGCCGGGATGGATGCGTGCAATGTGTGGTCGCCGGGCCGCTTGACTGTCTGCTCCCAGTCACCGAACAAAAACTCGTCGGCGATCTCCCGCATATCGTCATCTTCCACGCCAGCCACGATTCCGAATTTCGTGTCGGGTCCCCACAGGGTCAGGCACACGGCAAAACGCTGCCGAGCACTGTTTCGGAAGAGAAACACGGCCGAGCCCAGGCCGTCGTCCATTCGGACCGTGATACTGGGCGGCAGGCCTAGCGGCTGCCGTGTAGATGAAAAGTGCTCGGCGACAATGTCGCCGCCAAGGACGGCGGGATTCGGCTGGATGCTGTCGTCGCTGGTGTGGCGGCATGGGTAGCTCTTTAGCCGAAAGGTCGTCCATCGGTGCATGTGAAAAAGGCCCAACTTGACCCCACGGATGTAGAGATCTGTTTTCACGAGACGACTAAGCCGGTGCGCCTGGGTCTCTGGAAGCACCGTCGGGTAGCCAACGAGCTGCTCGTTGTGAATGCGCACAAAGTCGTTTTGGCCCTCGAACCGCCTGTACAGGAACACGGCCAGGCTGAGCCGGTTAAACGCAACGCTGCCGGCAGGGAAACAGTTCAGGACAGCCACATACACATTCCGAATGGGCGTTTCTGCAAGTGGCAGCTCGATTCGCAGGCCGCGGTTCGTCAGAGAAAAGGCGGGATTCTGCAGGTTGCCAAGGATCCTGGACGAATCCTCAGCCGGGACGAAGTCAGCCGGAGAGTGCGCGAGAATGCCGCTGGGGTGCCCGTCGCCCGTCCACGAAAAGATTGTCTGGTCGTTGGTCTCCTTGATGATTTCCAGCTGTAGCCTCTGGAAAGCCTTTTCGCCCTCCCCGTATATCAGCGGCATGTTGACGCCGAACAAGCCCATGAGGCTGTACGCCAGGTCCTCGGGTTTCGTTGTCTGCCGTCGCCCGGCCCATGACATTTTGACGGCCACATTCGCCCAGTCGTACGTGCCGTTCTGCAGGACATCCTCGTCGATCGCCGTCACCTCGTAAATGGCCCGTTTTAGTCGTGTTTTTGTGTCGAGGTACGTCCAGTCCTGGCTGTAAAACACCACGGAGCTTGGAGCGAGTAGCTCTTGGAGGGTCCAGCCCCGTGTAAACCACAGGCTCTTCCGGAAGGCCGATTCAGTTGCCGCGCAGTCGTCCCCCGCTGGTACGTCTGCAAGATAGGCGTAGCAGACTTTGCTTTCCTTGTACCACCGAAACATGGAGTTGATTGCCTCCGAGAGCTCGGAGCTGTCTGTCTTGTCGATGCAGCACGTATCGATCCAGGTGTAGTCGTAGCCGTCCGCCGCGGCCTGTCGGCAGCAATTGACAATTTTGCCGAGTCCCTCGCCGATATCATTGCCTGGCATTGTCTTGCCATCGCGCACGATTTCTTGAAAGCCACTGAACGAAACCTCGTCGTCGCCCCAAGTGTGGGAGAGGATGGCGTAGTCGGGGACATGGATGGGGTGTCTTGCGCGTGGGGAATTCGTGAAACGTAAAGTCTCGTGAGTGAAGCAATCGGATTGGCATCGTCGATGTTTTGCGCGGGTATGTCGTCGAAGACAGTTGTTCATGATTGAATCGCTTTTTGGGAATGCTTTTCAGCAGCGAGCCGTGCGGTTTCGACACTCACGTCCACATGCGCTATCATCTCGGGTTGACCAAGCTTGGTCGGGATCCCTGCATGGGCTGTGCTGTGGGCGAATTGATGCATGCGGAGGCAGCCCGATCTAGGCTTCATTTGAACTGAAGGTCAATGGCAAAATGGTCAAGAACAAAACAAAGCAGAACATGGTCCCCCAATGGCCCATGATATACGCAGGCTGCATACTGAGTGTTCAAGGCTGCTTGTGCAGACTGTATTCTCATCAACACAGCCATCGCTCGACGTTTAAGTATTTCGATCTCAATTGCGTTTGTCGAGATTTTGTTTTCGTGATGGACGCACTGCAGCCCATCGGATTCGCTTTCGATCGTTGTGCATTTTGACGCTTGACAAAAGGGAGATCCGATCAAAAGGAGAAGGAAGAGTAGGCGTGAGAGAGAATGAGCCTGTCGATGACCAAATGTTTGCTGTTTGCTTTGGAAAAGGTGAGTCGCTCTTAGAAATACGATGTAGAAAGGAGAGATTCAAAACAAGATCTTGCTCGACAAATGATTACGAGACAGTCGTACCTGCCATTCAATACAATTTCTACAATTCTTTGACCGTCATGTGATTCATGTTAATATGACGCACTCAAGTCAGGAAAGAACGAAGCCGATGAAAGTCAACAATGCCTTTCTTTTTTCCCCTTTCCCCTGAGAGAGGGCTGACCCGCCTGGAAGCTGCCGATTTGGCAGGCGCAGCCGTCTAAGACAAACGGGCAAGTGACAGGTAGCCCCACTTTGCTTTGTCCAGCTGGCCTTTCCATTGGCCGGCCCTCGCCGTCGCCGCACTGTAACAACCGGCCACTGTCAGCGCCCATCGTGCCACTTGGGCTTGTTGGTGGAGCCACTGGCACTATGCAGTGCCTCACCATCGTGCCACAATGCGGCAAAACGTGTGAGCGGAAGGCAAAAAGGCCAGACCAAACTCGGGCAGATCCCGCCCCTCCACTACGGCCACCAAGGCCTACAACGAGGATCTGGCATTTGGTTTTGGGGGACAAGCAACGCTGGAGCCAGCCCTGCCAATCCCGCATCCGCCTTTCTTTTCAGCGGTTTGTTCTCGCGCGGCGCTCGTTGGCTGGACTATTCTGCGCCCGCTCTGCCGCTGCACGTAAATTCTCCGCACGTGTAGGATGGGGCACTATGCGCTCCCCTACTTTTCCCTATGCATCTCCCGTTTCTCATCCAGAATGGCATGATAGAGGGACGAGGAGACCCCGAAGCGTCATTCTCGAGTGCATACTGGTTTTTTCTCGCGTTTTCTTTCTCATTTTTTTCTTTTATGGCACTCCCGAGATTACTGAACTGGGCCAGCTGGAAAACTACGACGTAACGCTGTTCGATGCCCTGGACATTGTACGTTGTAGACGAGCAAATATCGGACCGGGTTGGCGGAGACGAAGTGTCAACGGGCTGAACAAACAACGAAAATGGCCCAACGAGGGCCTCGCCCACCCCGATCGACGCTTTGGTATTGGCCTGGATGCGCAGTCTGGCCATCATGATGGCGTGCAGTCAGCAGAAGGGCTAGTCTTGTTTGGCTCTTTGTTTTGTTTCCGTATTGGCCCTCTCTCCCCTTTCTGAATTATATACCATATCTCTCTGCATTGCCCTCCCATATAAAGAGACCTTTGCCATCCCCTACATGCTTCCCCCTGATCTCTCGTGTTCCTTTTTTTTTTATCATCATCCATCTTCCGATCAGATCGTCTCACTCTTCCAACACTCTTCCATCCAATCAATACATCGCCACTCGGTGTCTACTATAATCAACTTTCGCCATTAACCACCTCACCAAAACAACAACAATCACCTCCACATCTGTCACCATGTCTCCCATCATTGCCCGTGCTGCCATCCGCAACGCTGCCGCCACCGGCCGTCGCCAGTTCTCTGTGATGCGGTCGCTGCGCAGCTTTGCCCGGTCCTTTGAGCCGCATGTCTTCCAGCGCCTGCCCACCACCACCGAGTCCCAGGCCCCCGACTACGGTCGTCTGATCAAGCGGAGTGGCAAGACCATTGCAATGTATGTTCACCCAGCATCTCAACATTAAACCAACCCTTGTTTACTAACATTTCCAGCTACTTCCCCCTCTCCTTTGCCATCCTGGGCTGGCCATTGATCGCCGAGAAGAGCCTCGACGGCCACATCATCTGAACGACCACCTGCATACCGTCCGACCGTTTTTATAAACTAGAGTAGCCTGGTCCTCGACATCTTGGCGTTTTTGCATTTTAATATCAATTCTGTACATACATTTTGGAAGGCTGGCGTTTTTGCTTTTTTTCATCTTTTTTTTTTTTGCTGAGGAGAGCCATTGCTCTCATGCGACATGCCTGCCACCCAGCGGCATCTTGTCTAGATTTATCGTTTCATTTGTCCAAATACAAAAACCAAACATCAAGCAATCTGTCCAACCCGATGCCTCGTGAACGCAATTTATCTCTGTATACAGATCACCGCCGACCAAGCTGTCGGAATCTGTACGGTCCCAGTTACCAGGAACCGCAAGATGAAAACAGGCCACGAACGGCCACAGTCTGTCGACTTTATCTCTCGAGCCGCCTTCGCAGCATGATCAGTTCACAGAGCTCGGGTATAGTAGCCGTTTTGAGTTTTACCGCATCTCTCGCTCAGACGGCCACGTATTTTCTACCCAAAAAAATCTGGAAGCCCATATCCCAATTGAAATAACGATTCCTCCCAAATGCGATTCTGGACGAGACTGGAGATGCCAATGCAGCAGCCCCCTCATCTCTCCCTGTCTCCCTAAAGGATGGAAATGTTGTTATCTTTCGCAATCTGAGTCAGTTCGCAGCATTAAATAGAAAAGTAGATTTAATGTAATCACGCTCCCCGCCTGTCAAAGAAGCGGTCCCTACACCGGCCTGGTTGCTGATATCACCGCCGGCCCGATGTAAGTCAACGGGCTTTGTTTCCGCTGAGATCGGCGCCACAATCGGTAGCGCCACACTTTAGGGTAGTCAAGACTCTCAGAGTTTTGAACCGAACTGGCGTGGCCCGTGCACTGGTCCTCGACGTAGATAAGATGCGCTAGTCCTAATACAGACTAGTTCAAGGCACGCCCCTTGGTGTGCTCTCCTGGCGCGTTCGTGTCTCCATGTAATTTTGGAGGGCTCCAGGAGAGAGAGCTCTCCTTTTGCGAGATAGCGACTACGACCCGGACGACATCCGAACGACGACACACCCCATACCGACGACCAACTGCCGAGCGCGGCGACATAGCGACACATCAACACAGCGACAGCGAGCGAGATCTTCCTTTTTGTGACTGCTCTTCATACTTCTGCAGCAACGTGTTTTCCCCTTCTCTTCATTCGCCTGACGACACCTTTCGAAGAACGCCCTTCCCGGAGACGCAAGACAATGCCCCGTGGCCGTCACGGCTAACAGGCACCGCGACCGATCCATCTCTTCGGCCCTCCTTGACGAATTCGACGACGACCTAGGCCGGCCTCTCCGACTCTTCGACACCAGAGGAGCAGACGCGCCAGGCTAGTCTCTCGAACAACCAGCTTTCGACATTATCCCCCCTTTTCGCCTCTCCTTTCTCCTCTTCCACACAACACACAGCCGCAACCATGGCGGAAAGCCTCCACAACATCCCTATGGTCATTGACAATGGCTCAGGGACCATCCGCGCAGGCTTCGCCGGCGAGGACTTGCCCAAGTGCTACTTCCCCTCCTTTGTCGGCCGCCCTAAGCACTTGCGCGTGCTCGCCGGCGCCCTCGAGGGCGACTGGTTCGTCGGCCCGCGCGCCGCCACCGAGCTGCGCGGCCTGCTTAAGATCAACTACCCGCTCGAGCACGGCATCGTCACGGACTGGGACGACATGGAGAAGATCTGGGCCTACATTTACGATGAGGGCCTCAAAGTGCTGAGCGAAGAGCACCCTGTGCTCCTCACCGAACCGCCACTCAACCCGCGCAGCAACCGTGACACGGCCGCCCAGATCCTGTTTGAGACGTTCAACGTGCCTGCGCTCTACACGTCGATCCAGGCGGTGCTGTCGCTGTACGCGAGCGGGCGGACGACGGGCATTGTCCTGGACGCGGGCGACGGCGTGAGCCACGCAGTACCCGTGTACGAGGGGTTCGCCATCACCAACTCGATCCAGCGGATCGACGTGGCGGGCCGCGACGTGACCGAGTACCTGCAGACGCTGTTGCGGAAAACGGGCTACGTGTTCCACACGAGCGCGGAAAAGGAAGTGGTGCGGCACATCAAGGAGGCGACGAGCTACATTGCCGTGGACCCGAAAAAAGAAGAAAAGGACTACATGACGGCCAAGTCGGACCCAAAAAAGACGGCTGAGTTTGTGCTGCCCGACGGTAACAAGCTCAAGGTGGGCCCGGAGCGGTTCCGCGCGCCCGAGATCTTGTTCGACCCGGAGATCATCGGCCTCGAGTACCCCGGTGTGCACCAGATGGTGGTGGACGCGATTGTACGGACGGACCTGGACCTGCGCAAGTCGCTATACGCGAACATTGTGCTGTCGGGCGGCACAACGTTGACCAAGGGCTTTGGCGACCGGCTGTTGCACGAGGTCCGCAAGATTGCGGTCAAGGACATGCGGATCAAGATCTTTGCGCCGCCGGAGCGCAAGTATACGACTTGGATCGGTGGCAGCATTCTGGCCGGACTGAGCACATTCCGAAAGGTAGGACAATGTGGCGTGCACGTTGCAAGACAATTATCAGTATCGTGAGATTGCTAACAAATACAGATGTGGGTCAGCATCGACGACTGGCACGAGAACCCCGACATTATTCACACAAAATTCACGTGATGAAAGAAAGAACGAGCCTCTCGAGGGGACCGACGAAGAGGGCAGAACGGGAGCGGCGGCATCGACTTTACACAGCACACGGCGACGAGCGAGATGGGAGATAAGAGGGGAAGCCCCTTTTTTCTACTGCCTCCTCTCCGGGCCGACGAAACAAAGAGGACAGGGCGGGCACACATGGCGGTGTGCAGAGCAAGGTGTGCAGCAACAAGGCGAGACGAGGCGAGACAGGTTGTGGCCACATCTCCCACTATTTCACACACATACCGACACACGTAAACATACGCAAACATACGCAAACACACAACACATTCGCACACATATAAAATGCACAATGTACACTACATCTCACACACAAGGACAGACAGAGAGAAACGGAAATGGACTATTAGGAAAAGATAGAAAAGAGGATATCATCAGCCAATAGTGAGAAGGAGGAGGAGACACGATGAAAGGGGCGAGAGGGGAAGGGCGAACTGAAATGATACCCTTTTTCGTTTTACACAAACAGGGAGGCACCCAAAATCAAGATTCTTTTATTTGTTCAGTCACGAGTCACACATGATGAAGAAGAAAAAAGACAAAAAAAAAAATAGAGGAGTAAGGAGATACAGCCGACAGATAGCGAGAAAAAAAGAACATTCTGGCCACTCCGCCAAAAAAAGCAAAAAAGAAAGGTTGTTAATGGTCCCGGAGGGGCTCGAACCCTCGACTTTCGCATTGGATTTCTCGTTGAAGAAATATTAGTACGATGCGCTAACCAACTGCACCACGGAACCTGTTCGAAGACAGGAGCTAGGACTTTTTGATGGAAGCCGAGAGCATTATTGATGCTTATGAGGAGACGGCAGAATTTTACCCTTTGGTGAGCAGCGAAAGAAAAAACTGCTAGCAAAAAGGTCCCACTCTTTTTCTTTTATTGTAAGTCAACCAGTCGACACTTCACCTTTTTCGTCCTTTACTCTTTCGATTTACTGTATTGTTTCCATTATGATGGATTTTGTAAATTCTCGTTTCGCCACATCAGATTGGAAATTATGCGGCAGTCATACTTAAAGACACGTCGTACGGCACACAAACGGCGCCTCTTACACGGCGAACGCGGTGAAGTTGACTTGTGATGCTGGCCCGAAAGGCTACACAAAAATGAACTTGAGGCTTTGACTTTCCACGAGCCTGTGTGAAAAAATAGTGACGTCGAAACCCATGCCACAGTCTTAGACGATTGACAATCGCAGCCGTTTTTGTTTTCTGTCTGGTTCACTTTCTGTGTTGTTTACATACTGGGGAATGGGACCTGGCATTCCAACGGGTCTCTATGGCCACGCAGTAAATGGCCGTGAAAGGCAATGAGAGACACATACGCAGGCTGAAGAGAGGAGAGGGACACGCAAAGAAAGAAAAAAAGACACAGAGAATAGAAGGGTACTGTTGTACTACCCACGTAGTGACGCGTACCAGTGCCGGGAAACAGCGAGGCAGGTACCACCAAAGTGATGCATATGCCCGTTGAAGTGCGCGAATGTGCCTACGTGTGTGGACATATTTTCCCCGTAAGGCATTGTATTTGTGGATTTTGTGACGCCCGACTTGGCGTCGGCCGACAGTGAAGAGAGTAAAAAGAGAAATGAAGGGAAGAGGAAAGAAAAACGGCGATCCTGCAGCTGTCCGGATCTCCGCCGCGTTTGCATTCAACATTTTCTTACCCAAAGAACTGAAGATATTTTCCACACAGATTCTTAAATATATCCGTCCTTCTTTTGTATCTTTTGTCACTGTGAAAAAGTACCAGCATCATATCATCGATCCTCCACATCGAATTTCGTCTCCAAAATGTCATTACGTCTGGCCATCTTCGCGTCCCTTGTCGGCATGGTCTTTTCGGCCGCGACAACATCCACGGTACCATCCAACACAGAGGCCTCAACAACACCAACTGCTTCAGCTTCGCTACCTACCTATACTTCAACCACTTTGACCAAGCCGACAACTTTGGCCACCTCTACAAAATCAAAACCAAAGACTACGACGACGTCGACGTCAACTCCCTCAACCATATCGGCACCTCCAGCATCATCGACCTCACCACCCGCACCAAAAGCAACAACCTCCACAACACCGCCCAGAACCATCTCCATTGCCGTTGGCGAGTCTGGCCTCTCGTTTACACCCAATATTGTGTCGGCCGGCGTCGGCGATGTCCTCCTGTTCTCCTTCTATCCACGCAACCACAGCGTGGCCCTCGGTACATGGGACAAGGGCTGCGCGCCCGCAGCCGACGGTGGCTTCTTCTCGGGCTTCATCCCAGTCGATGAAGACGGAAGAAATGTACGTACCTCCATTTCACTTCGTCTGTCTGCTACGCCAGTGTCGCTAACCAACAGCTCGCCACGTTCCGCGTCACGCTCCGCACGTCCGCCCCCCTGGTGTTCTACTGCACGGCCGGCCGCCACTGCCAGGACGGCATGTTTGGTGTCGTCAACCCTACCACCGGCGAAAACAGCAGCAGCGGGGTTGGTAACCACAACCTCGCCGCGTACTCTGTGCTCACCAAGAATGCATCCAGCAACGTGTCGCCGCCGGCCGTCGTGGGCGGTACGCTGGCGTTCAACGGCACCACCATCAACGGGACCACAAACGGGACCGTGTGCGGTAGAAACAGCGCCAACATTACTTCCGCGAGCACATGGTGCATCCCCTTCATTCCGAACATCAGTAGCGGTGCGGCCGCCCTAGAGCGCTCCATATGGGCCGTCATGGCAGCCGCAGTGGCCGTGTGCTTGATGTAGGGGACAGGATGACCGAGGAAGATATTGTTTGCTTGTACATATTTATTTGTTCATCTGTAATTAATTATTAATGAGTTATGAATGTGAAAGAAAGCTGTTCCATTAAAAATAGTTGATTTGTGGTTGGTTTCTTTCTTTTTTATGTTTTGTCTTTCATTCTTTCTAGAAAAGAAATATTTGAAGTAATATAAATAAATCGCAATGAAAGCTCACGAAGAAAACAAAAACAAGCTCTTCATACTCTCATTTTTTTCCTGAAAATATTGCAAAATATTAAATAACTTCGTATTCATTCTCTCTTTCCTAAATGTGCAGCATTTTTTCTTGTCCTTCGCTCTTTTATGTTCGTCGGCCTGCCTCGGTGTTCGGCGTCTCCGCCTACGCATTGGCATTACTGCAGGCATCGTACCATACAGCGATTGGGGGTCCCTTTTCCCCGTTAAATTCCGCCCCTCAGCAGCGGCATCGGTGACGTTATTCCTTGCAAGCGTTCCCTGAGAGAGGGGTTTTGGGGACTTTTGTATCGCATTACAGCGTCTTGGTAGTGTTAAGCGGCGCCCGCAGTCCAACCAGCCAACCAGAAGCCGGTTGTTCCTGCCTGTTTAAACTTCCCCAGAAAACCGCAAAACCGCAAAATAGTACCGCGGGACGAATTCGCCCTCTTGCGCCTTTTGCCTTTTTTCGTGTTTTTCGCCGTCTTCTCCTTCTACTCGACTCACAACCTCACAACCCCGTTGTCTTGTTGCACGACACCCCTCCTACTCCCACCTCGACAATGCAATGATCGCCCGCGCGTCCTCTCCCTCCTCCTTCTACCCGGCCGTGCGCCGCGGCCTCGTGCGGCGACCGACGCCGCTCCGGCGACGGCCACTCCCACCACAAGCGCCGGCCGGTCTCCTTGCTCTGCCCCCTTCCGCGACAATATGCGCCCGCTGCTTGCAGACAAAGGCGGGTGCACCAGCTCGGCCAGCGACGACACCAAATTACGGCGCGGCACCGGCCTTGGCACCAGTATCGGCGCTGACACGTGCGCGGGCCGGCCAGCAGCGGCACAACGCCAGCATCGCGACGGCGACGGAAGAGAACACGGCGGCACCCACACACGACGACATTGGGCCGCTGCAAGAGTACGACCGGCGCGTCGAGGCCGGCCGCCTGCGGAACGACGAGCACCAACGAGGTAAGGACACCACGGGAGGCGACGGAACAATACGAATACGATACTAACGGACACAGGCATCATACAGAGCTTGCAGCACATGCACGACGAGCTGTGCCACTACCACGCGCCGGACGTGGTGCACCCCGACATTGAGAGCCTAAAACCGCAGCCCCAGTCCCTGCTGAGCTCCATTTTCGGTGGCGGCAAGCCCAAGCAGACGGCGATTGGCAAGATCCCCGCGAACCTGCCCCAGGGTTTGTACCTGTACGGCGACGTCGGCAGCGGCAAGACCATGCTGATGGATTTGTTCTACGACACGCTGCCGAGCGCCGTGCGGTCCAAGACGCGCATCCACTTCCACAACTTTATGCAGGACGTGCACAAGCGGCTGCACCAGATGAAGATGCGCTACGGCAACGACGTCGACGCCGTGCCGTTTGTCGCCGCCGACATTGCCGACAAGGGCAACGTGCTGTGCTTTGACGAGTTCCAGTGCACGGACGTGGCCGACGCCATGATCCTGCGGCGGCTGCTGGAGGCGCTCATGTCGCACGGCGTCGTCTTGGTCACTACGTCCAACCGCGAGCCCGACGAGCTGTACAAGAACGGCATCCAGCGCGAGTCCTTTATCCCGGCCATTGAACTCTTGAAGCGGCGCCTGCACGTCATCAACCTCGACTCCCCCACCGACTACCGCAAGATCCCGCGCCCGCCCTCGGGCGTCTACCACACGCCGCTCGACAGCCACGCGGCGTCGCACGCCGAGAAGTGGTTCCGGTTCCTGGGCGACCGCGAACACCCGGAGCCGCACCCCGAGGTGCAAAAGGTCTGGGGCCGCGAGATCCACGTGCCGCGCGTCAGCGGGCGGTGTGCCTGGTTTACCTTTGACGAGCTCATTGGCAAGCCGACGTCGGCCGCCGACTACCTGGAGCTGGTGCGGGCCTACGACGCCTTCATCGTGACGGACGTGCCCGGCATGACGCACCGGCAGCGCGATCTGGCGCGGCGGCTGATTACGTTCATCGACGCCGTGTACGAGGCGCAGGCCAAGCTGGTGCTGACGACGGCGGTCCCCCTCAACCAGCTGTTTGTGTCCCGGGACGAGATCATTGAGACCTTGAACCGAGACGGGAAGACGACAACAAAAACCAGCGAAGGCCAAGTCAACGAAGCCATTGAGCACCTGGTGGAAGGCATGGAGGGCCACAACATGATGGCCGAGCTCAAGCACTCGAACCTGTTTACGGGCGAGGAGGAGGCGTTTGCCTTTGGCCGCGCGCTGTCGCGGCTCACACAAATGGGCAGCAAGGAGTGGGTGGAGCGCGGCATGGGGCTGGAGAGCCAGGGCGGCAAGCCGGAGCACGACAACTGGACCAAGACGCGGAGCCGGCAGATGGAGGACAGTATGTAGGGGAGAAGCGGCTCGGGCGGGTAGAGCGGCGCAAGGACCGATGCCGTCATGTGCGCATCCGTGTTGGTGAGAGACGAGACGACGAGCATCAGCGTGCGCTTGCATATAGAAAGCCTTTTGCGTTTTGCCTTTTGTGTTTTGCCTTTTGTTTGTCCCGTACCATAGTCCTTCCATAGTTTCCTGGGATAGAATTGTAGAATTGTACATTAATGACGAGTACTTGTCCGGAAAGAGGGGTGTTCTGGAACCATCGTGAACATTGTTGATTTGACTGGCGCCGAGCTTCAGTGTACGCCACGGTTGACTGCTGTCGCATTCGCTGGGAATTGTAGTGTTCGTGCTTTGGTCCGGTTTGCTCGCCTTCTGCTAAAATGCGGGTCCTTTCGTCTCACTGATGGTCTGGCCTGGCGACTGACTGCATCCGGTACGCTGCGACGCACGCACTCCACACTGAAACTGCTCCGCACCCGCCCCAGCCAATCGCCTGCGTTTGCTGCGCTCTGCTCTCCATAGGCGGGTGCTTCCCTGCGGCTGTGCCGCCTGGCCAACCTAGGAAGGAGCGCAGCTTGGTGGCAGCTGGGGGCTTATCAGTCTCGCAGTGAGGAGGCAGCTGGCGCAATCAGCCGAAGCTGCCTGTTTCCCCTCAAGCGTCATCCGTCATCCGTTCTCCGTCATCTCCTCTTCCATCATTCGAACAACCAGCCTTCAACTCTCCTACACAACATCCATCCATCAACGTCCATCATAAACACACCTTCTTCGATCGAATCCTTTATCTCAAATCTCCACCCAACATGAAGGCCGCCAACGCCCTCGCCCTGCTGCTGCCGGCCGTGGCCGCGCGCTTCGTCGACAGCCACAACGGCGAGAACATCCAGCTGCACCCCGAGCTGACGGCGGTCGAGCAGTTTCTGATTGAGCTGGGGCCGGGCGAGACCCGCTGGGTGACGGAGGAGGAGAAGTGGGAACTGAAGCGCAACGGCCTGCGGTTCATGGACATTACGGCGACAGAAGACCTGGGCGCGTACAACGCTGTGAAGATTGCGGCCGCCGGCAAGCCCCGTGTCTTCCCAGCCAACGCCACCCTGCAGGCTGAGGTCGCCCCCCTCGCCGAGCACCTCGACAAGGCGTCGATCCAGGCGCACCTCGAGAAGCTGACGTCGTTCCACACGCGCTACTACAAGTCCGACTACGGCCGGCAGTCGTCCGAGTGGCTGCTGGGGCAGGTCAAGAAGATTGTGGGCGAGGCCAACGGGTTCAAGCACGGCATCACGGTCGAGCACTTCCCGCATCCCTGGGGCCAGAACTCCATCATTGCGCGCATCCCCGGCCAGACGAACCGCACCATTGTCGTGGGCGCGCACCAGGACTCCATCAACCTGTTCTTGCCGTCCATCCTGGCGGCGCCCGGCTCCGACGACGACGGCAGCGGCACCGTCACCATCCTCGAGGCGCTGACGGCCCTCCTCCAGTCGGAGGATGTCAAGGCCGGCAAGGCCGCCAACAGCATCGAGTTCCACTGGTACAGCGCCGAGGAGGGCGGGCTGCTGGGGTCGCAGGCCATCTTCAGTGCCTACGAAAAGGCCGGCAACGACGTGCGCGCCATGCTGCAGCAGGACATGACGGGCTACGTGCAGGGCACGCTGGACGCGGGCGGCGTCGAGAGCGTGGGCGTCATTGTGGACTACGTCGACCCGGCCCTGACGGAGTTCATCAAGAAGGTGATTGTGGCCTACTGCGACATTCCCTACGTCGAGACCAAGTGCGGCTATGCCTGCTCGGACCACGCGTCGGCGAGCAAGGCGGGCTACCCGTCGGCCTTTGTGATTGAGTCGTCGTTTGACCTCAGCGACAAGCACATCCACTCGACGGACGACCTGATCAAGTACCTGTCGTTTGACCACATGCTGCAGCACGCGCGCATGACGCTGGGCTTCGTGTACGAGCTGGCGTTTGCTGACTTTGACGAGCTGGAGAAGAGCGCCGGCGGCGGTGCCAAGAAGGCCGTCATGGGCGAGTTGTAGATGGATGTGATGGATGTGGGTGACGATGTGGATGGTGGAATATTTGGGATGAGCTTGGTTTAGTATTACATTCGGGCCCGATGCTGGGCAGAGATTCTATATACATCGCGACTGTTTTTCTGGTAACCCGAGGACGAACGCGAGCTGTCAAAGCTAGACACCCTGCATCCGAAAGGCATGTATTTATGTGACATGTTCGTTCCCCATATCTTCATGAGAAGGGAAATTCTCCATGAAATTCTCCATCTCGTCTGGGCGTATTGTTGGTAGATATGCTCCGCGCGTAGTGTGTACTCCACAATGAAAACGTGGTAAGAAAAGAAATGAATGGAGTGCAGAAAAGTAGACGAGTTCTTCTTCTTCTTCTTCTTTATTTTTATTCTGGAGTAAAGAACGAAAACGAGAAAACGTGCTTCCCACACGAGGCAGCGCACGTGTTGGCCCAAACTCACCGACGGCTAAAGCGGCTAGATTCAGGGCAGCTTTATTAGTGGTGTTAGTGGTGTTAGCGTGTTCGTGCCACTTGGAACTTGATTTAACCTTGTCCACGAGTGGCACGTCCACAGACAACCTTAATCCAGCGTGCTCACAATCGTTCCTGTGTCTGTTCCTGTGCCTGGACGGCTTCCATGCAGGCCGCCCACGGGGTAAGGTGCATACTTCCCCGCAAGCATGTTGATCCTCTTGTATCGCCGGCCTCATCATCACACGCTCTTTTACTTGGAAGGGAGAAGAGATTGACGATCAGTTCTGCATCCTGGTTTATCTGTCTTTTCCTTCTTAATTTTCCCGGGACAAGTCTACGACGTAGGCACTATCGGCAGTCTCCGTCTTGTCCTGGTCTTGTCCTTGTATTGACCCTGCTATATTTGCACCGGACATTAAACCCTTGCCGGATTCCGCACACCCTTTTCCGCCCTCTCTGCCCAGACTTCCCTAGCCGCCCATTTCTCCCCCTTTCCAAGCTTTTGGGCGTCGAACTAAGGCCACGCCCACGGGATCGCAATGCTTAAGATGCAATAAAAAACGCCCAGACTGACGTACGTAACGGTCCGCTCGTCAACGGCTGACGCCTCATCGCCATTGTCTCGATTCAGCAACTATTGAAAAAAGAACAGGAAACAAAGTCATTCGGTGTTCTTAAACGTCAAGGCCGGCCTTGGCACCTGTCCATGGCACCAGGAACAGGACGGAGACGGCACGCAACAGCAACAACATTTACATCACGGATAGGGCCTTGGTGGGTGAGCGGGCAATGCCAAGACATCTCTTGGACGCACGCGGGAGAGGCTGACGCCACGATTGGAAGGTGCGACCGCCGTGCCCCTGGTGGCCTGTGGGCGGGCAGTCGTTAGGGGGCCTTGGCATGCAGATAAACTTACATGACAATTCGTCCACTCCCACCACCAACAACACGGCAATGTACCCAACGCACCCAATTACATGCAAAAGTGCGGAAGAGACGGAAATGGAGGGCGATGGATGTTTAGATTGCAGACGTGCAGCACACAACGTGGTGGTCTTTCGTCAGGGCCTGGACTGGCCTGGCCTCGGCTTGCCACGCTGTATAGGGCGCGTTATAGGGGCAGAATAGGCAGGCGCGACCCAGCTCTTTCTTGTTCCGGGGCTGGCAGATCGCGGGCGGGCAGACGCCCGATGAAGAGCTAGAAAACAGATAAAGAGAGGGATCGTCGGTACAAAAGGAGCACGAGGGAAGGTCGAAGGAAGAGACGTGAAAAAAGACCAGAGTCTCCAACGACACAGTTCATCGGCACCTCGGCACTTCACCATGAACAGCTTCCTCGCCACGCTCGCGCTGGCGGCCGTCGCCGCCCAGGCGCAGAGCATCAACGACATCACGGGAAACCGCTTCCTGTCGCCGTACAACGGCCAGTCGGTCTCGGGCGTCGTCGGTGTTGTCACGGCCAAGGCGTCGGCCGGTCTCTACCTGCGCAGCCCCAAGCTGTCGTGCGACGCGCGCATCGGCAACGGCCTCTACGTGTACAGCTCGGCGCTTGGCACGAACGCTAGCATCGCCATTGGTGACACCCTGACGCTCAGCGGCAAGGTCACTGAGTACCGCTCGTCGACCGCGTACCTCTACTCGACCGAGCTGGAGTCGCCCGTCGTCCAAGCCTGGGTCTCGGGCAAGGGCGTCGCGCCCAAGGCCCGCGTGCTCGGCAGCTCGTCCTCCCTCAGCCCGCCCACCGAGCAGTTCACCAGCCTCGACGGCGGCGACATCTTTGCTGTGCCCAACAACGTCAGCCAGGTGTCCGTGGCCAACCCCAAGCTGCAGCCGGATGCCTACGGCCTGGATTTCTGGAAGGCCCTGAACGGCGACCTGGTCACCATCCCCAACCCCGTGGCCGTCGGCAAGCCCAACTCGTACGGCGAGACGTGGATGGTCGGTAGCTGGCCGACGACCGGCCGCAACGGCCGCGGCGGCCTGACGCTGAGCAGCAAGGACGCCAACCCGGAGACCATCATTGTGGGCTCCCCGCTCGACGGCAGCAAGGCCGTCACGACGTACAAAATCGGCGATACCTTTGGCGACATTACAGGCGTCGTGCACTACCAGTACGGCTTCTACTACCTGCTGCCGCTGACCGCGCCCGTCTACAAGAGCTCGGCCTCACCGGCGCTGCCGCCGCCGACGACGCTGCTGAGCACGGGTGAGTGCTCCGGCATTACGGTGGGCGACTACAACATTGAGAACTTTGCGCCCTCGGACACTGCACACGTCGCCGCCGTCGCCGCGCACATTGTCAACTACATGAAGACGCCCGACGTGCTGTTCGTCCAGGAGATCCAAGACAACAACGGCGCCACGGACAACGGCGTGGTCGACTCGTCCGTCACCCTGAGCACGCTCGCTGCCGCCATTGTCAGCCACGGCGGTCTGCAGTACAGCTACACCTGGATCAACCCGACCAACGACGCCGACGGCGGCGAGCCCGGTGGCAACATCCGCCAGGCGTACCTCTACAACCCGGCCGTCGTGCGTCTGACCACCAGCGCCTCGGGCACGGCCGGCGGTGCCCTGGACGCCAACGCTGTGGTGGCCGACTCTTCGAACGGCGGCAAGCCCACGCTCAAGTACAACCCGGGCCGCATCGACCCCACCAACGCCGCCTGGGCCAGCAGCCGCAAGCCGCTCGCCGCTGCCTGGCAGACCGTCGTGGGCAACCACGTCTTTTTCACTGTCAATGTCCACTGGGAGTCCAAGGGCGGCAGCTCCAGCCTGCAGGGCGACCTGCGCCCGCCGGTGAACAGCCCTGTCGCCAAGCGCACGCTGCAGGCCCAGATCACCGGCAACTTTATTGCCTCGATCCTCTCGCTCGACAGCGACGCCCGCATCGTCATGGGCGGCGACCTCAACGAGTACAGCGCTGTCCTGCCCGTCACCACTTTTGCCAACGTCTCCGGCATGGTCGACCTCGACATCGCCGCCGGTATCAGCGTGGAGGAGCGCTACACCTACACCTACGACAACAACATGGAGGAGCTCGACCACGTCTTTGTCAGCAGCGCCATTGCCGCCCTGAGCCCCCAGGAAGAGCACCTGCACGTCAACTCGTGGGTCAACTACGACGACCAGACCTCCGACCATGACCCCACCGTCGCCCTGCTCAACGTCTGCGGCGCCAACGTGGCCGTCGGCAGCGGCACCAGCCCGTCCTCCTCGGCTGTGTCCTCGGCACCGTCGTCCACCGCGCCGTCCTCCTCCAGCGCTAGCCACGCGTCCACGACGCTGTCCACCGTCACCAAGTCTTCGTCCACGGCCTCCTCGTCGTCGGCGTCCGCACCCTCCGGTTCGGCCTCGGCCGCCGCCGCCCTCTCCGGCAAGGGCCACCTCGAGGTCGTCTCCCCCGGTGTTGCCAGCGGTGGCGCCCTCATCACGGCCGGAACTTGGTACCGCGGCGGCGGCACCCCGGCCTCGTACACCGCCACACCCGCTGCCGACGGTGTCACCTTCACGCTGAGCACCTCCAAGGGCTCGTGCGCCATTCTGGCCGATTTCTCGCTGTCCTGCGCCAGCACCATCACCACGCCCAGCAGCTTCGGTTACGACGGCACCTACCTGACCTACGCCGCCTCCAACACCTTTTACGCCGTGGCTCTACCCTCGGGCACGACCCAGGGCACCATCTACACCAAGGACCAGTCGGGTGTGACCCTGCAGATTTCCTGGGTGCAGGTGTCGTAGGCGAAGGGGGAAGTGCGAAGAGAGGAGTTGAGACAAGGTGACCAAAAGCAAAAGCAAAACGACAAAACAAAGACGACAAAACACAACACAACACTTTCTTTTTCTTTCCTGTATAATCACATTTCTTTGTATCTTTTCTGCATTTACTATAATATTGGTCGCCGTGTAACAGACCGTGTTTAAAAAAACGAAATAATAATCGAATTTAAAACCTTTGTGTACAACTGGAATACTGTCATTGATGCTGTCAAGTGTTAGGTGTGCCTGGAATGGCAGGTTGTCTGCACTCTTCGTTCGGAACCGCGCTCACAGAGTTTTTGGCATACACTTGATCCATGCTCATTTCCAAATGGATGAGAACGCTGTCCTACTCGGGAGTAGATTACGACATGCCACGGTGCCGTTGGGCAAACACCACGGCGATCGAGGCGATTGACTTCAGCGACGTGCATGGGCATATATTCGCCCTCACAGACGGTATTTTTCACCCATACGAGTACCAAAAAGGTCCGGTGCCCGACTTGTCTTGTGTCAACAGTGCCTTTCTCTCTGAGTTCGGTAACTATTTGCATGAGAACAAATTGGCATCGCTTTTTGGACTGCAGGTCATCGAACATCCAACCCCGGAGGAAGGCTTGATGGAACTTATTCTCCCCAAGGCAACTGTTATGCTACGTGCCTCCGATCTACTTGGCTGTCATCCTACTAGGCAAACCGGCTGGAAATTTGAAGCTGATCATGGCCAGCCGCGCGTCTGTCAAGCCAATGAGTCACACGGCCAAAGAGCTACGAGGCATGAGGTCTACAACAAAGTGAAGCTCATCCAAAGCTGGAAAATATACAGGATCTTGTAAAATCACCTCGATCCACCGGAATACTCTCTTTAAGAGCATAGGACGACGATTGGCAGTGTTACGAATACGAACTCCTCGACCCAGAAATGGGCCAAGGGTGTGGCGGTCAGACATGGCAGAACAATGAGAAGTTGATGAGGAAAAGCACCAGCCAGGGATAGGAATGAGGATTCCAACCAACCTCATACAGGAGAGAGGTTTTATCAAGTATATAATATTGGACTAAGTTTATATCCATGTAGGGTAGCTCTTGGACTCTCAGTCGTTACTACCAGTCTGTAATGGAATAACGTGAGGGTTTATTACCACTACGTTAATAATCTAAAAAAATATTATCAATTCCAGCGTGTAGTATTGAAATTGAAATCCCCCCACACTAGGTATAAAGCATGCCCCAGAACACGTCCTTATCCAATTCCACTAAATTCAGCGGCCATAATAGTACATTCTTTAATTAACCTATAAAAAAATATAAAAACTAACCCTACGCTGTACATGTGCCATAGTTCGGCTGGCATCCCACGGACAAGCCGCAAGACGCGGACGTAGTGCCACAGCTGCCCGTCTTTGAGCAGCAGTCCCCAAACGCGCTGTACAGACACATGGCATTGACGCTCGAGGCGGCGCCACATTTCCCGTCCGTCGACACGGGTGTGCATGCACCGTACTTGGCCTGGCAGCCCAGGCGACCGCCGCAGAAGACGGGCGTGCTGCCGCACATGCCAGAGGAGGAGCAGCAATTACCAAATTTACTGCCAAGGCACACGGCGTCGACGGACGATGCGGCACCGCACTTGCCGTCGGTCGACACGGGCGGCGTGACGCACGTACCAAAGTTCGGCTGGCAGCCTTCGGGGGTGTTGCAAAAGGCGGCCGTGGTGCCGCAAGTGCCCGTGGCCGAACAGCAGTCACCGAATGTGCTGTTCAGGCACATGGCATTAACGCTCGAGGCGGCGCCGCATTTCCCGTCGGTGGAGATGGGGCGCACGCCAACGCAGACGTCGTAGCTTGGGAACAGGTTGGCACAGTCGGCACTGACGGCGGGGTTCCAGGCCGTAAAGTCGGCGGCCGTAATGTTGTACTGGATCTCGATGGTGCTGCAGTGGTTGCCTGGCGTTACGAGATGGTAGCAGTCGCAGGTGGGGGCGATACCGGTCTGCTTCGGGTAGGCCGGCACCGTGCTTGAGGTCTGTCGTGTAGTTGACGAGCTGCTACGACTGCTGGCTACGCCGGCGCAGACGTAGTAGCCCGGCAATAGACTCTTGCAGGTGGCGCCGACGGCCGGGTTCCAGGCGGCAAACTCGGCGGCCGTGAGTTGAAACCTGGTCTCGATCGTGCTGCACGAGTCGCTCGCGGCCACTAGATAAAAAGTTGGTGCAGTTGGCCGCTAGGCCGGACTGCGTGGGCGATGGCGCACCGGTGGCCCACGCACTTGTGGACGGGCTGGGTACGGCGCTGGTCGTCTTGCTTGGTAGCACGGAAACGGTGACAACGGTGCCGACGACACAGTAGCTCCGGCCGGCCACGAGGGCGCCGGGGCAGGTCACGCCCGGGTTGAGCACCTCGAACTTGGAGACGGCGGTGCCCCACTCGAGGGCAAACGACTGGCAGGTGTCGCCGTCGCTGGCGGCCGTCGACAGCGTGCAGTCCACGACGGTCGGCAGCGTGGACGTCGGTGACACCGGACGGGTGGTGGTGGTAGGATGCGTTGTAGTGGTCGCGGTGGTAACCACGACGGTGCCGATGACACAGTAGCTGGTGCCCGCCACGAGGTTAGGGCAGACCACACTGGGGTTCAGGGCTGTGAAGGCGGCCTCGGTCAGCCCCCATTCGGCGGCAAAGCCGGAACAAGTGTCGCCGGCGCTGGCCGGGATAGAAAAGTTGCATGTGACCGTGTTAGCGCCGCTGCCGCTGGCCAGGCGCAGCAGCAGCAGGCCGGCAAAAAGGAGGGAGCGGGTGTGCATGTTTATGATGCCAGGGGATGCGTTGTCGTATGTTGGGCTTAATGGTGTTGGCAGTCTGGACAGTCGGGCGGTCGTACCTAGGGTCGGAGAGGCGAGTCAAACTAGACGAGCTGGCCAAGGAAGCACGGACACTTGATATAACCGCCTCCTACCTGCTCCGTAGACCATACCTCGCCGCCGACTATAAGGCATCGTTAGATACTTAGATACTCTGCTTCTGGGCAGTCGTATTCGTAGACAACGGCCGTATTGTTGCTACGGTAAAAGGGACGCAATTTCTGCTCGCTCGGGTTGATAACTACTTTCGTCGTCGTCTTCTCGTCCGTCTTTTTGTTTTTCAGCTTCTTCGCGTAACTCTACTACGGTTCAACATTTGACAGGATACTCAACCGTACTCCGTCTCTACCACCGCATCCCCACTTTAAATACAGCGACCATAGTACTCTATACCCTAGCTTCTTTATAATTGGCGCAGCCCTTTTATTATTTCACAACGTTATACTCGTCCGGAAGTATTGCTTCCCCTATCTTCTTCGCCCGGCGACTAGCTTTACAAGCCTTTTCCTCCTTTCGTCAACTTCTCGTCGTTTATCGTACGACTACACTAGTTCTCCCTCTCCCCTCTCTTTATTTCCCCGTCTGGTCTGTCCTCGATTTACATTCCATAACCATAGGTCTCCGTCACCCAGTCCTCCGTCACCCAGTCCTCCGTCACCCAGTCCTCCACCACTCCGTCCCTCGCGATAAAGACCAAAAAAACAACAAAAAACAACATGACGTATGAAAGAAACGGCGAGTACGACCCGACTGTCCCGATTCGGCCCGACGATTTCCCAGTGCTCTGCGCGCCGCCGTACGACGAGCCAAACTACGGCTGGAAATTTGTGCAGCGCTCGTAGCAGGAGCTGAACGTATTGCGCCACGCCATCTGGCGTGACGATGTGCCCGCTATCCGCGAGTTTCTCCGCCTTGTCGGACCGGACGTTCTGTATTGGTCTGACGATGGTATCGCAGTCAATCCAACGCTCATCTATGCCACCGAGCTCGGCCGTCACGCGATTCTTACGGCGCTGCTCGACTACCGCGACTCGCTGACGCCCGAGGAGCGTGACCGGGCGCAGCGGGAGTTCGACATCGACGAGACAGCCAACTTCAATCCGCGCAAATGGGGTACGCCCTTGACCACGGCCTGTATGTATGCGCGCATAGATATTGTCCGGCTGTTTCTCGCGCGCATGCCCGAGGTCGACATCAATGCCCCCGATAAGTTTGGGCTCACGCCGCTGCAGACCGTGGCCCGGCACTCGCATCGAACGGCTCTCAGCGCCAACGGCTACGGCCTCGACCCGGCCCACCATCCAAGGATGGCCGTCGAATCCAAGGACCGTATAGCGATTGTGCGCATGCTGTTGGCCCACGGTGCGCGCTCACGGGCGCCGGACAAGGGTTTTGAGCGCGTGGGCCAGACCGTGCGGGAGGCGAGAAACGCGTGGTATGACTATTACGATCCCGACTACGGCAAGAACAGCCTACAGCCGCTCGTCGACCGGCCCGGCGGTATCGGCAACGCGCTGATCCAGGCCCTGACATGGCCACGAGGCGGGGACGCGGCTCTGATCCGCATGTTGGTCGATGAGGCAGGCATCGACGTCCACGAGGGCTACTTTGCTGCTACGGCATGCTTCGAAGGTACCGGCACCAACGGCCTTGCGGACGATATTGACGATGTCGACGAAGGGTGGCAAGAGCAAGTTGACCTTGAGGCCGCCCGTAAGGACCGTGAAGCCCTTGTCGCCGCTTATGAAGTTGACCCCGATGCCGCCCGTGCTGGTGAATTGGCGGCCAGGGATGAGAAAGACCGCAGACATGGGCCCGGCCAGGGACCCGACACGTACTTAACACCGCTGGCAGCGGCAGCTCTGTTCCGCAATGCGCTTGGCATACAGGCGCTGCTACAGATCCCGGGAACTGACTTTTCGACCGACCTCGTGGCGCCGTCGATCCCGGCCTCGTTTCGTACGTTTAGATCCGGCGAGAACGGCGAGACCGCCTCTATCCCTGCGGATACGGCAGCTATGCGTCCCCTCCACGCGGCCATGATCGGCCCGGTGTATAAGATGTTCCGTTCGCCCTTCTATCCGGAGCTACAGTTTGATCGCCCCAATCATAATCTCGCGGTACAAAACAACGATAACGATACGGCCCCCGACGCCGCCACCGACGCCGCCACCGACGCCGCCACAACGCGTAAAGTCTACCTTAACGACTGCGTGACCACCGTGCAGCTGCTCACCGCCAACACCGCCGTCTGTGCGGCCACGATTAATGCCACGCACCCCTACGTCTCCGCCCACACCGGCAAACGCTACCACTACACGCCGCTCCACCTGGGCGCGCGCTTCGACCGCCTACCGATGCTACGCGTGCTGCTGGACCGCGGCGCCAACCCTAGCATCCCTGTGCCCCACACAGGGCGCAGCGTGTTCTTTTCCGTGTTTGCCTCCCTGCTCCGTTTATGTTCCCATACAGGCATTTTAGAGGTGAGCCGCTACGGCGGCGCCTTTAACGGCCCGCTCTATCAGTTCCAGGTCCGCGACATCGACGCGAGCATCGGCACCGCCGGTATGACGACTCTTGTGCGCGACTTACTACGGCCGGGGCCTAAGCCTAGAATAGAAGAAAAGACGGAGGCCGGGACAAAGGACGTTACACGGCGCCTGCCACTCGTCAACGAGGCCGATGTAGACGGTAACACGGCCCTGCACTGGGCCATGGGATACGGCCTGTCGCATGCACGGGCGGCGCTGCTCGCGCTCGGCGCGCGTCCGGGCGCGCGCAACAACGCCGGCGAGGCTCCGACCGATGGCACACCGCCGACGTCGACGCGGCGGATCAAGGCCCTTCACGAATTTGAGTAATCGACAGAGGTGACAAAAGAGACGAGAGGAATGGGCTGCCTCTTTATGCAGGGGGCTATGAGTCACAACCTAATACCACCTCGATAAAGTTGTGAGTCATTCAGTTCCGGCTTTCCGAGATGCACTTAACCGTGCTTCTTCTCAAACTGCAAGATGGTGGCCTAGAACCTTGCTCTGTGGCTGTGTCGGCTTGCGATGGAACAGCCGTAGAGGCACAGCGGGCACAGCGGGCACAGCGGGCACAGCGGGCACAGCGGGTACAGGGAGCACAAGGAGCACAGGGGAGCACATGAGAGCACATCCACTAAGCAGGTTGGAGCAGGGACGGCACAGGTGCACGTCCAAAGAAGGGAATTCCCAATGAGGTTTTTCGGTTCTTATATTGGGCTGATATAGCAGCCGATGCGGTTCACATTGGTGCAGCTAGGCGAAGATCAGATCTGAGGAGAGGTACGAGAGGGAGACTTCGTATTAGATATCCGTGTAAAGGATGCACCACCTACACAGACACAGCCTCGATCTGCGTCGTGACCGCATCGTTCTTGAGGTCACCGTTCTCCGACTCGGCCTCGGCCGCCTGGCGCTCGGCAAACACCTTCTTGAAATGCCGTGGCTTGACCTTGGCATTGAACATGTAGTCGAGCTGGAAGGGGTGTGCTGTCAGTAAAGAACAATTGAATTAGAACACGGAGTTGGGGAGCACTCACGTCGGAGAACCCCAGACCCTTGGTCTCGGGAATCATGAACCAAAAGACAATGCACAGCGGCACGCCCAGGCCGGCAAAGACGAGACCGACTTTGGCGCCGAGGTTGCCGGCGTCGGGGTTGATCATGTACGGCACGACGAAGCCAACGACCCAGCCGCTGTTCGGTTAGCGACGAACAAAAATGAATACAGGGGGCGATCGGGGGGACGTACGCAGCTCCTTGGCTGAAGCCGACAATGGAGGCGGTCATGGGCCGCAGCTGGGGCGTGGCCACCTCGTAGGCGAGCGCAAAGCCGACAGCGCCGATCGTCAGCTGGTAGATGATGGCCCACAGGAAGATGCACACGAGTACCACCCAGACGGCGCCCGACGTATGAACAAAACCCATGATGCCCATGAGTAGCAGCACGGCCGTCAAGCCGAAAATGCCAAACAGCAACAGCGGGCGGCGACCAAAGATCTCGATAAAGGGGAATGCGACCAGGTTGCTGAGCAGCATGATGACGTAGAGCACGACCGAGACGGTAAAGTAGTTGGAGACGCCGATGAGGTCGAGGAAGTAGGTAATGTAGCCGAGGACGAAAGCCGCGCCGATGAGCTGTTGCGAGGCCACAGCCAACATAGAGATCATGGTGCGTTTCTACGTTGTCAGTGAATGATGTAAAAAAACGAAGACAGCGATGTGGTCTTACCAAGTTCGTCCCCTGGAAGCACTGCGAAATCAAAGGGCCGTTAAGGTTGGCCTGCTCCTCGAGGTTGCGGCTGATTTCAATCGACTCCTTCATGCGCACAATCTCGGCGTCCACGAGACCTTCATCGCCGCTGCCGTGGATGCGCCGCAGCATGCGCCGTGCGCGCTCCTCGTTGTTATTTTTGAGCAGGTGGTAGGGCGACTCCGGGAAGAAGGGGTAGCCGACGAGCAGGACAAACACAAAGGCGAACTGGACAAGGATGACAATCTCGTACGACCACCGGCCTTCCACCTTTTGCGCACCATACGCGACGAGGCTATACTGTTAGACGACGGACGAAATCAAAATCAAGGGTAGGGGAACATACGCAAGAATAAACTGGCCAAAGACAATAGAGCAGTTGTTGATACACAGGAAGAGACCACGCAGCTCGGGACGGACCGTCTCACCGATCCACACAGGAGCCACGACGTAGACGATACCGAAGCCGATGGCTGGGTGTGTTAGTCAGAGGACATATGATGGAGAAGGAGAGGGTGAACTGACAGTTAACGAGACGACCGCCGAGGTACAGCTTCCACTCCTGGCTCGCGTACTGCATGCCAATGCCGACGGCCGTGAAGATGACGCCGAACATAATAGAGTGCTTGCGGCCAATGCGGTCGAGGACTTGACCCGACACCATGACACCAAAGATATCGCCGGCCGTGGCGACGCCGTTCCATGCCGACTGAATGCTGGCCGAGATGAGGTAGCCTGAGGCCTGACCGGCGTACGGCTTGCCCATGACCTGCTGGAAGGCCGGGAACGCCGTGATGGTACCGGCATTACCGAAATCGAAGCCTACACATGTTAGAGGGTGCTTGTAAACAATAGTCTGCATGTACTGGACTCACCCATCATCATGCAGCCGATGGAACTGTAGATAGCCCAGAGGGCAAACCGCTTCTGCATGCCCAGGATGGTCCATTTTTTGTCGTTCTGGACTTTCGTCCAGTCGTGTTGGGTCATTGTGGATAGTGATGGAGAGATAGACAAAGAGATAAAAGAGAAGAAGAAAAGGAAACAAAAGGGGATAAGGACGGCAATGGTCACAGTTAGAGATGACTCGGAGAACTCAAAGACAGGACACAAAAGACACAGAAGACCCAGCCGAAAAAACAGACATGATCGTCGAAAGAGAGGATGGGCCTGGTTCATATATAGTCGTGCATATTGACAAAATGCGTGCTCGTGATTCGCAGCAAACCGGGGGCAGACGAGGGCCAAGGCACAAGTCAATGCAGCGTGCAGCGTGCAGCCTGGTCTTTTGGTCTGATCGGTTGTCCGGGTGGGCGTCTGGAGACGAGAGACTGAGTGTCCGGGGGTTGGTCTGGGGGTGTGGGTGATGGTTCACTTTCAGTGCCGTCTTTGCTTCTTCGAGACAAGGTCGCCACAGGGCCGGGGCCTTGACAAAGAGTTGACAAAAGAGGGAGGAAGTGGCAAGCAAAAGAAAAAATAAACGAAAAAAATAATAATAGGAGCACACCTCTCTCCACAATCCCACATTCCCGCATCCAATTCCTCCCTCTTTTTCCCTCCCCACGAATCTGGGGTAGTTCCATTGTCCCCAAGGCCCAATTTCTGTGACTCGTGGCCCTCCTAGGGTACCCAGGATAAGGGCAGGGGAAGCGCCCAGAAAGGAGGCACTAAGAGACTAGGGGCGTCACTGGCGTCGGTAGTATGGAGTCGAAGAGAAAAAAACGTGCGTGTCCCGGTTGGGGTTGGCAAACGAAGCCGAACCGATACATAGCCGGACCATCCCCGCGTTTGGGGTGGCTTTGTGTTCGGTGATGGCGAATCAACTACTCCACGATTGGCTTCCCCCAGGTTTGGAATCTAGAGCGAGGAGGCGTTTCCCCGACTTTGCGAATATATTCGGAGAACGGCACAGGACGAAAAGACGAAAACGACGACAGCTTCGACTGATCAAATGACCCCAAAAAAGACCCAAGGAGACCCGCCTATAAGGAGAACATAAGCGAGACAGAATAGAAAAAGGACAAGACAAGGGAAAAGAAGACCGAGGACAAGACGAGACAGGAGATAAAAAACAATGGACCACCGCTCGCTTTCCGCGGTTCCCCTGTCCGACGGGACGGCAATCACCACCATGGTCACAGACATGTCGGACCTGACAGATCTCGCAGAACTGGCCAGCGCGGCAGATGCAATGGATGTCACAGGCTCTGGTGACAGTGCAGACGCTGAGGGGACCACAGACACCTCGGACACTCCCAACGATGCACCCACGGCCACGTCACCATCGTCCGATGCTGCGGTTCACACCCCCGGCAGCCCACTGCCCGGATCCTCGGTTCGACGCCGCCCAACTTTGAGTTCGACCTCGACTTCGACCTCGTCTCGGCCTCGCACCCGTGCGGGAACCGGCCGGCCGCTCAAGATCAACTACCCCAAGAAGCGCGTGTCCGTGGCCTGCGACGTGTGCCGGGCGCGTAAGACGCGCTGCGACGCGCGCCGACCCGCATGCTCGTTCTGCGCGCAGCTGGGCATTGACTGCGTGTACCGGCGCGGTAGCAGCAGCAACGGTGCCGACAACAATGGCAATGGCAGTGTCGCTGGTAGCACGCCTAGTACGCCCAAAGGCGACAGCCTCTCAAAAACGGACATTGTGGCACGACTGGGTCGGTTGGAGTCGCTGCTGCGTGAGAAGGAGTCGTCGGTATCGTCGCCGTCACCTATTTCTGTTCCTGTGCTTGCGTCTGTGTCTGCAACGTCTCCCCTGAAGGATGCTGGACAATTCACTGGAGACTCCCCTGTCGTCCTGCCGCCGCCCACCCCGTCGCCTGTGGTGCCATTTTCTGTGGTATCACCCTATGTCGGTGGGCACTCACCCGAGCAGTACCACCACCACACGCAGCACCAGCAACAACACCCACAGCACCATAACCCTCACCCCCAACACCATCATCACCATCACCATCATCAACATAGTCATGAGCAGCACCACCATGATCCTCACGATCACCACCAACATCCCCCTCCTCCGCAGATCCACCATGAATCGTTGAGCCCATACGTTGCCACGCCAAGTGATCATGGTGCACCCGCCAACCTCGCTGCACCCAACATTGTCGTTAACGATGCCGGTGCCGACGGCCCCTTGCCGCTCTTTGGCTACCGCCTCGACTCTCTCTCCCGCCTTGGCCCTGACGCCGCCAGTCTGCCCTCGCTGCGTGCCCTGTGTAACCTCGACGTCGACGCCGAGCTCGAAACAGAACTGTTCGGACAGTCGACCGCCGCCACCGGTTTACTCTTATCGTCCGGACTGGAAGAGCGTCTGCTTGACCTGAGCCCGCGCCGCTGCTGGTCCCTCGAGCAGGCCTTTTCGCGCGACGTGTTGCCGTGGTGCCCAATCATTGAGCAGCACGAATGCGCGGCCCTGGTGGCGCGTGCGGCCGTGGACGGCTTTCCGCGAGGCCGGCTGGAGACGGCGGTGGCGCTACTGGTGCTGGCGCTGGGGTCCTTTGCGCGGGAGAGCGGCGGGGACCCGTCCCTCACCAAGAACGGTGGGGCGCTGCCCGGCATTGACTACTTCCATGCGGGCCGGCAGGTGATGCACAATGCGGCGGCCGCGGCGGGCGCCTCGGCGCGGTACTCGATAATGCGCGTGCAGTGCGATCTGTTGGTGACGTTTTATTTTCTGTTCAGCCTCAAGCCGATCCTGGCCTTTGAGGTGCTGTCGTCAGCCGGGATGCGGCTGTTGATGTTGTTGCAGCTGCGGTCGTCTTCTTCGTCAACACCAGCGGCCCGTCAGGCTGGGTCACCGGCATCGTCGTCGTCAGTAACGACCGCCACCGGCTCGCAGGTGGACGGCCACGACGACCCCACGTACGACGAGCGGCTGCACCGCGCTTACTGGACGTGTTATTTGCTGGAGCACGAACTGCAGGCGTATGTCTCCTTCAGCGCTCGTCTTCTGCAAGAGCGGCGGGACTTTGTGCCGCTACCCCTCAGCAACTACGAGGAGCCCGGCATGTACTGGTTTTTGTCAGAGATTGCCCTGCGCGGCATCTGCTCGAGCATGCAGGACGACCCGGGCTACTACTCGAAAAAGCGCGGTGGCCGCAGCAGCAGCGGTGTCGGCACGGGCGGCGTGGCATGGAACGAGCACATGCTCGATGCGCCCATGCTGGTCGAAGAAGTGACGCTGCAGCTGCTGTCGTGGCACGCGAACTTGGCGGCGCCTGTATCGTTCCCGCTGGACGAGCCGGCGTTTGTGTCGTCGTCGGCACTTGGCGTGCCTGTCTTGAGACCTTTGCTGGACCCGCACAAGGTGTTTTTGCGGGCGCAGCTGTACGCCGTGCAGGCGACGCTGCGGTGGCCGTTTGTCGTGCAGCTGTTGACGGACCAGATGACAGGTGCTTCGTCTTCTGCAGTTACTGTCCCGGCAACGACCGGCCCCGGTGTCGACGGTGCGGCGGCATCGCTCCATTACGCCGTGCTGCACGTGTACGCCGTGGAACCGCTCATGCAGGACCGGCACTTGATGCTGTTTGCCAACATTGCCGGCCTCTTTTGCGTGACGATGCTGCTGCTGTGTGCACACGGCCTGCCACAGCTGGCAGCGATACAGCATCTCGGAACTGAAGCGGCGGTGCGTGCGGCACTGGCGTCGTTGCGCATCTGGCAGGGCGAGCCGAATGTGCAGGCAATGGTGGCGCGGGTCGAGGCGCTGGCGCGTTCAAAGGGGGTGCACATTGCATGAACTTGTATCTAAGTAAAATGAAAATGAAAGATCAAGTTAAAAAATTGCCCATGATTGCGGCGTCACATGTATTTTTGCAAAGCGTCTCAAAATGGAAACAAGTAACATAGTTGCGACTTCCTAAACAAAAATCATTGGCTGCACCTGCCACTTTTTTGTAGAAATCTAAATATTTAAAACCGGAAAGTACGACACGACGCTTGAGGATGCTGTATTGAGTCTGCATCCAAGACGTCTCTCTCTGGGATATTCCATCGTTGCCGCTCGTATACAATGAAAATCTGTACAAATTTTGATTCACCCTTTCTTCATTGAATAGGATTCCCGGTCCGATTGGTAATACCTCGTAGAAAGATACAGCTTCCTCGTCTTTTGACGAGGACTCTTGTGAAAAGAATGACCCACTTTAATTCAGGACAACCACAAAATAGTTGCCTGTTTTCTTAACGCGGAAAGGCAAGCAAAGTACGACGTATTATTAATACTCGGAAATTCACCCCCACCGTGTAGCTCATACGACGTATAAGATAGAAAACACAAGATTGAAAACATGGCAACTTTCTTGTTGATACTCGGCATTTTCTCGCAACCGACACAATCAAGGAATCCGCCCACAATGCATGCGAATGAATGCTGGGCTTGCAAAGGTACTGTCTCCTGTTATCCCCTTTCGACTGTCGTTTGCGTGAGTGCGCTGCTGACTCAAGCGCGTTGCAGACGCCAGAGCCGTTTGCAACAGCGCACGCCCATGTTGTTCGAGGTGCGCCAAGTCCAATAGACGTTGCCAGTATGGGCTGCGGCTGTCGTGGCCAAAGGCTACCAATACGAAACGAAGCTTGACCCATTCCATCCAGGATGGCATGGGGATGAGCAAAAGAGTCTCCCAAACAAGCTTTGTGAATACGACATCATGGGGTATCCAGCTCCACCATTACCTGCGAATGAATCAAGGTTGGCTGTTTATTTATGGAATTTGTCTACCATGCCTGTCATATCTATCACCAACTAATGCTCCGGACATACAGGGCTTGACAGTGATGAGGGATTTGCCGTTCAGAGACTCGATCTGCCGCCGGCGCTGTCATGGCTCCCAGTCCACCTAGGTTATGGGGAACGAGACCTTCTCGACCACTGTGCGTATGCTGCTTAGTAGATGATAGAATTCGATCAAAAGCTAACACGTTGTAGTTGTGTGTACGGCATCGTCCACACTGGCTGTTTTCGAACCGGACAAGAACGAATTGTTGGGTCTTCTCGTGCGTCTGGCCCTTTCCGATAGTTCGCCGTCTTCGATGGCTGTGTTGCAGTCGGCGTTGGCGCTCTCGTCATTCCACAGGCATGGCCTGCAAGCAGGCGTTTACGGTTTCAAAGATCGCGCTCTCCGCACCCTGGTCAAATCGTGCACTCCCGGCATTAAAAGTCCCATGGTCGCTCAACATATTGCGGCTAGTATGCTACTTTGCCACCTCGAGGTATGTTCGAGATTTGGGCGTTGGGCCTTGGGCCTTTTTTTCTTTTTCATTTTCTTTTCTCTTCCTTTTTGGGACAAGCAAAATCAAACAGAGCAAATGCTGACCAACACGCAAGATGCTCGGAATGCCAAATACAGTCTCCCTATGGTTCTGTAAGTGACGTGGGGCGAATGTGGCTCTATGGTCTGCTGTGCTATTTCTCTGTGGCCGCCTTGGCCTGAGATGAGTGAACTTTTCTTCCAAGGACATTGCTAACCTGGGATTCTGCATTCTAGGTCATCTGAGTCAAGCGAAAAACCTGATCGACAATGCAGGCGTTGACAGCCAATGTTTTCAACGCGAATTCTCTGGCCTGCTAGGCTGGGTGGAGTATCATATGGTCATGGGCCGCTTTACCATCCGACACTGGTATCTATATGACGAACCCAGGAAAGGAATAAAAACGTCCGCCGTTGTGGATCAGGGCACTTGCCAGCTACGAAAGGTAAGGCCTAATATTATGAAGATGATGCAAGACTTGTCTATTGTCACTTACCTAACATAAGATAGGTCAAAGATGTATCACACTGCTCACATGAAATTCTTCGACTTTTGAATTTTTTGTTCGAGATACTTCGACCGCCGACAGATGCACTCTATCACAGCGACGAATATGAAAAGTCCTTACGTTGTCTTGAAAACAGGATAACGCAGATTGTCCCGTCGGCATCAAAAGGTACATCGGACAACATGTCCGGCCGAAGCACAGCCTGGGTAGCGACAATCGAGCTTTTCAAGCTCGCTGCTCTCATTTACATGAAGAGGGCATCGCGGAATTTTTCAGGCATCTCCCCTCATATTGACGCTATGGTGGAGAGGGCGCATCTACTTCTTGATGACCTTGAGGCCTTCCATCCGGCCTTCCCACTGCTGATTATTGGATGTGAGGCTCGTAACGATGAGCAGAGAAAGAAAATACTGGAGTATACTGGGAGAGCAAGACACACCTCGAGTTTGAAGAGCTTGCATGAACTCGAAAACATTCTCCAGCAGATATGGGTCCAGGATGACCTTGCTGTTGAATATGAGCTGGACTACGTCAATAGGCTGGACACCGCCATGACTTCTTACCGGATTATGCCGAGTTTTGTCTAAGACATCTATCTACCTCTGCATTTTTCTCGTTGCGTATTGAGTGAGGGTTGGAAGCCATGGTGCTGGTCCTGGGGAAGTGTAAATTTTCTTTTGCATTTTCTTTTCTTTTTGTTTATTTTATTTTTCTTCTTTTCCTTCCTGAGCCTCGATAATCATAGAAGACGGTGGTTTCTGTCCCCTCGTAAGCGCATCGCGTGACGTTTTGTTGTTGTGTTTTGGCGTGTGTTTGTGTGGCTAGGTCGCGACACCAGGCAGGCTGCTTCGCTCTTGCTCTCCGTATTCATCTCAAAGAAGTTGTGATTCTTTACGTCCTCGACAAAGGTGTCCTGCCAAGGACCTAAAGACTTGCGCCCGGCGAGCTCGACAAGGCCGGCCGAAATGCGGACCAGACCAGCATTATTAATAGCTTCTTCATTGCCACGCCTCGAGGCCAAAGCAGCTTCGTAGCTCTTTGCAGCACAATACTTGAATTGCAATATACCTGACATTGTGGCTCGCTCCGAGAAAGAGGACAATCGGATATGTGCTATCCATACTTGTGAATGTATAATGATCAAATCGCCATTCCGTCTGCACGTGTCATCAATCCCTGTGTAGTCTTTCTGCTTTGAGAAAACTGGCAACTTTTCTGAGTGGTTTGCTAGGTAGACCCTTGCTTCCGGCGTATGATTGCATGCTACGGGTAAGGACTGCTTTACAATCAACAAAAGTGAGCAAACCAGGTTCACGGCAGATATATAAATACATGCACTTGTTTCTGCTCTTCTGGGTCGAATAACTCAAACAATCAGAACCATCCTGCGATTTCGTCTGAGTCTTTCGCATTTCCTCACTGCTCGACAATGTCTTCCTGGGTGATTACCGGAGTCTCGCGGGGCCTTGGCGTATGTACTCGCTTCCCCCGCCTTATGCACAAGACGCGTGTCACTAATGCACATACTTTCTTATTCTAGTTCGAGTTCGTCCGCCAGCTATCTGAAAACCCATCCAATACCGTATTCGGTCTCGTCCGCGACAAAGCAGCCGTCGAGTCCAAGGTTGCCGCTGAAATCGGCCGGAAAAACATCCACATCATCCAGGCCGACACCACGGACGTAGTGGCATTGGAGGTAAGCCCGTGAGCAGTTCATGATGGAAACCAAAACTGCAGTCGAAATTAACCCGACGTTTTGGTAGAACGCAGTTCAGTATGTGTCTCAGAGAACTGGTGGCACACTTGACTACGTCATAGCCAATGCCGCACTTCAAGCCAAGACTGCGCTGGTTGGCTTTGACACGTTGTAAGCTCGAAGCGGAGTGACAGAGATTGATACCGGAAAAAGAACTGAGTTTGGAACTAATTCTTTCATAAAAGGAGCCGCGATCCGAAAGCCCTTGAGCAAGATCTGATCGACCACTTCCGAGTCAATACCATCGGCGCTGTCCATCTTTTCAATGCTTTCATGCCCCTGATTTTGAAAGGTCGGGCCAAGAAAGTGATTGCTATCTCCACCGGCATTTCGGACCCGGAGATGACACTCCAAGCAGACATATACCAAGCCACGTCCTATGCCATGAGCAAGGCGGCTCTCAACATGGCAATCGCCAAGTTCAGCGCCGTGTACCGTGAGAAAGGCGTCCTCTGCATGGCTATATGCCCTGGTGCCGTTGACACCGGCAGTCTCAATATTGGTATGTCGTCGTCTTTGACAACTGGTGACTCATAATGCTCGTTCGCTAACGTTTTGGATAGAAACGGAGGAGGAAGGACAGTTGGCTATGGCTATGTTTGGCAAGTTCAAACAATATTCGCCCACCTTTCAAGGTCCGGTAAAGCCAGAAGTCAGTGCGAAGTCGGTCTTGGCTCTCGTGAACAAGGCTACTGTTGACGGTGGCTATGCAGGCGTCTTTCTTTCTCACACAGAGTCAAAGCCGTACCTCTAAGCCTATGCACACAAAAGCGCTCTTTGGTATGGAGATACAGTAGGAAGCTCTGCTGGTTCAACAGGCTGGAAGGTTTCGTGCTCTTTACAAACTTGCAGCGCCTGTGCTTGGACCCCAAAGACCGCTCGTGATTTACAGAGGTTTCCATGAACAGATTCGGAGAGCATCACAGAAATAAATAGAATGACTATGACTTCCCAAACGAGAATCAAGGGCTGCACCTGCCACTTTTATGTACAAAATCTAAATATCTAAAACAGGAAAGTACGACACGACTACTCCTTCTTCCCCGCCTCCTTCCCGGTGGCCACATCATAGAAAATAAAGCCCATGCCGATACCCTTGGGTAGCATGTCGAGGTAGCCCCGGTTCTGGCTGCTAAAGTTGGGGTTGAAGACCACGGTCTTGTGGTCGACGTCGCGCGGCACGAAATGCGCGCTGTACACGATGGGATCCTCCTTGCGGGCCGCCCAGGCTTCAACGAGCGGCTTCGCGGCCTCCGGCAGCACGACTTTGGCCGGGCACTGGTACCACAAGGGGGTGTGCACGAATGCGAGCATGATGCGCGGGCTGGGCGAGGGGTTCGAGAGGCCAGCGTGCCAGAGGCGCAGGTCGCGCAGGACGACGGAGCCGCGCTTGACGACGGGCTGGATGGGCGGTGCCCAGGCACGGCGGGCCTCGAGGCACTCGTCACGGATACCGAAATCGCGGGTGTTATCATTACTGGTGTCGTACTCGGTCTCGGCAGAGTCGTCGGTGGGGGTGCAGTTGCGGTGATCCCGGAAGGTGGTGTCACGGTGGGAGCCGAGCCAGAGCTCGGTGGACCCGTTAGCCGGCGAGACATCGATGAGGTAGTAGTTTGTGACAATGGCAAAGGGAAACTGCGCGTGGTTGAATGTCAAGTCGGCGTGGATGCGCTGGCGCGCACCGTTAAACCCGCCGAGCGCCGTGTTTCCGTTGACGTACGTGACGGTCGGGCGCGGGCCCAGCAGCGACGACAAGACGGTAGCGGCGGGTTTGTTGGCCCAGACGTCCTCGTACATAAGCGACGGATCGAGCGGTGGGCCCTGCGACATGTTGCCCGTGGGCTTGCCGTCGACCGAGTTGTCGTTGAAGTGGGTGGTGGGTAGCTTGGCCATGGCCTCGGCCTCGGTGCTCAGCAGGCCGTTAAGCGTGTCGACGTGGTCGAGGTCGACGGCGTTTTCGAGAACGACGAGACCGTCGCGGTGCATGGCGGTGATGGCGGACGCGACATGCTCCTGGCTGATTATGCCCGTCGAGCGCTCATCGTCGGACAGGCGCAGGACGACGGGCTCCTGGAACTGGTACTTGACCTTGGAGGGCATGTTTGCTGTGGTGTATGGTGTGTCGTATGTGTGAAAGATTATTGTTTTGGGGGAGGGACAGTGTCGAGGTGAGTCTTGTTTATTTTGTTCCGTTATGTTGATGATAGCGATCTGATTATTGACAATAGGACGCGGCGACGATGCGATACAAATACCCAGATGTTGAGAATCTCACGGCTTGCCTGATCTCTCTACGTCATTCGAGATGGTATCCAACACGTAAACAAAACAAAAGATAATCCGTAGCGGGCCTTTGATGCCCGACATCTACCATCTCAGCACAAGGCTCTCTTCTTTCTCACACCAGACGCAACAAAAGACATAACCGTCTCCAGTTGACCCGGATGACAGACAACGGATGATCTCGAAGTCTCGGTTGCCTCCCGATGTCCGACTCGGTCGACGACTCAACACCCCAGATGACTTGATGGTCTGGCATGGGGTTGCAGAGCAGGGTTGCTCAGCTCCCCACACCTCCACACATCCACAACTCCACACTGCAACTCCACAAGTCAATAAAACCCCGTGTTGACGATGCTTTGATCACAGACCGACGCATGATCGCGAACCGACGACAGACCGCCAACCGGTGCACCGATCAACCGATCAGTTGTCAAAAATGAGAAGAGGAAAAATATTTGGAGAAAGAAAAACAACGCTACTGGCGGCTTTGTGTCGGAGACTCGAGCGGGCGGCACTAACACGAGGTGCGGGGACGTTGGTGGTCGAGATGCGTGAAATTGTGACAGGATGTGGAGAAATAGGAAGGCGACGGGTAAAATGAGCAGAGAGAATGAGAAGGGAGATAGCTGAGAGGCTATTTCCCCACAAGAGGCCGAGGACATCCCACGCATCCCTCGTATAAATTTCCTTTTCCGACATAGACAAGGTGTTGCACGGTCACACACTGTCATTTGATTACGAGAAGCTGAAACTATTTTCAACCGAGAGGAAATCAAAAGAGAAAGACGAGAGCAACTCACATACCAACCATCCACCTCAGCCTCCACCCAAAAGTCACCACCCAAACAGCACCATAACCAACTCACATCATGACTGGCGTTGCTATCCTCGGTGCTGGCATCTTTTCCAAAACACGTGAGTTCATCACCTTTGACTCTTGCCCTTGCTTGTCTTCGCTTCCCACTACTGACCTCTTCCCCAGAGCACCTCCCTGCCATTGAGGCCGCCAAAGGCCTCAACCTGCTGGCTGTCTACTCTCGCTCGCAGGCATCTGTTGAGGCACTGGTCGCCCTAGTGAAAGAGCCCGCATCCAAGCCCCAGGTCTACTACGACAGCCCCGTCTCCGACAACAGCCTCGACGCCCTTCTGGCCCGTACCGACATCACCGCCGTTATCATCAGCCTGCCCATCCTCGCCCAGCCTGCCATCATCCGCAAGGCCCTGGCCGCCGGCAAGCACGTCCTCAGCGAGAAGCCCATTGCGCCCGACGTCGCCGCCGCCCAGGACTTGATCAAGTACCACGACAGCCTGCCCCCGGCCACGCGGCCCATCTGGTCCGTTGCTGAGAACTTCCGGTTCTTACCCGTCCTTCGCGATGCCGCCGACAAGCTCAAAGACATTGGCGGCCGCCTCGTCGCCTTCCACCTCATCATGAACGGTTTTGTGAAAGAAGAGGACGAGTTCTTCAATACGGAGTGGCGCAAGATCCCTGGCTACCAGGGCGGCTTCCTGTTGGATGGCGGCGTGCACTTCCTGGCCGGCTTGCGGTTCTTGCTGGCGGCCGCTGGCGACGAGGTGGCGCGCGTGGCCTGCTTCTCGTCCCTGCTCGAAGAGAGACTTCCGCCCGTCGACAGCGTACATGCCGTAGCGGCGACTCGCGGCGGCGTCAACGGTACCGTTAGCATTTCGTTCGGCACAGAGTTCAAGGCGACCCTCGAAGTGTGCGTCGTGACGACCGAGGGCCGCGTGACCTGGGACCCGTCCAAGGTGGTGACGGTGCGGCGCGGCCAGACGGACGAGGAGACCAAGACGTTTGAGCAGGACTTTGGCGTCGTCGCCGAGGTGGCAGCGTTTGGCGCGAGCGTGGCCGCCGGCAAGGCCGATCCCTTGCAGAGCCCGCAGGAGGCGCTCAAGGACCTGGCGCTGCTGCAGGCGCTGCTCGAGTCTGGGCCCTCGGGGGCGATCAAGACAGTGTAGGCGGTAGGGGTGCGGAAAGTACGGGGTACATTCAAATAAATTCAATAAAACTAAGCAATTCAAACGAACCATTGGTTCGGAAAGTCATGTACGATCTTGGCAGCTGAAAACAATGAAACTTACGACGTAGATGCAAGGCCCATGGCACATGGCCAATAACAGCTGCATATGACGCCAGGGGGTGTCTATGTAGATTATTGACTCCGACTACAACTATATCATGACCACTCGTTTTTGTCCTTTTTGTGTGTGTGTGTGTGCTCATTTTCTGTTTTCTTTTCTTGCCCCTCTTATTCTTCACCCGGTCGCAGTTCATCCCCTCATTCTCTCCAAGTTGCATTACCGTCTTCTTCATGCTCATTCCTTTCGGTTCAGACCCTGCCAGTCTCCACAGAGCCAAGTACCATTGCTCGCTTCGGTTTGCTAGCTGCTTTCGGTCTCCAATATTTTGTGCCATCGTGGCTATTAGTCTCCGCCAAGGCCCGCCTTTTTTCCCGCATGCCACTAACACGGTCGGTTGAGCAGGATGCAAACCGAACCGACGGATACCCTTGCCCACATGCACGACCAACATCCCGGCCGGCAATCGAAACCGACGACACAAGATAGGTTAACACGAAAAACCCAAGGTTTACACCCCTTGCAAGATCTTGCACATGATCTTGATGACAGGATGCCGACTCGACTCCGAAGTCGCGATTTTGGCCACAATTTTATTTCCCCAACCGTTCACGACCGTCTTGGACCGTATTGAACCGACTTGACTACCTCCGTTTCGGTGCAAGATCGGGACACGATACACGACCGGCGGTCCGCGTCCCAGTATTTTTGCTTTCGATGATTTTTGAAATTGTATGTAGAATATGATGTCATTTGTGGTGGGAGAAATAATGCGTAAAAGTAAAAGGACCCCTCATAAGAAAGATGCATCCTACAAGGACGGTTGTTACTATCAGGATCGTAAACCTACTTTGTCACCTCCCATTACCATCATGTCCAAAACTACCACGCAGCTCGCCGACAGCTGGCGCTGGCGTCTTGCCAACACCAATGGCAACAAGGAAGCCGAGCGCCGTGCCGCCGACCTGGGTGCCTGGACGCCCGTCGTGTCGTTCCCCTCCGTCATCCAGGCCGAGCTGCTTGCCCGGAATCTGATCCCGGACCCCTACATTGGCGAAAACGAGCGCCGCGTGCAGTGGGCCGGCGAGGCCGACTGGACATATGCGTGCACCTTTGCGACGCCGGAAAGCGCCAACAGGAAAGCAAATGTTGATCTCGTGTTCGAGGGCCTCGACACGTTCGCCACGGTCAAGCTGAACGGGACGGTCATCCTCAAGAGCGACAACATGTTTATCCCGGTGCGCGTTCCCGTTCAGAGCCTCCTGAGGAAGGACGGGGAAAACGACCTCGAGATCACGTTCCACAGCGCCATTACCGTCGGCAACGAGCTCGAGGCCAAGTACGGCGCCCGCACGAGTCTGATGCGCGACAAGCGGCGCATGCACATGCGCAAGGCGCAGTACCACTGGGGTTGGGACTGGGGCCCGGTGCTTCTGACGGCTGGCCCCTACCTGCCTGTATATCTTGAGGCGTACGACGCGCGCATCGAACATGTGCACGTGGTACCCTCGCTGGCGGACGACCACACCTCGGCGTCGGTGGCCGTGGAGGTCGCTGTCGTGCAGACAAAGAAGGGCGATGCCTCTCTCCAGGTCTCTGTTGACATTGTCGATGCTGCGGGCACATCTGTTGGAACAACCACGGTTTCAGTCTCGGCGTTGGACAACGGCACGGCCACTACGACTGCATCCGTGTCTATTCCGGCTCCGAAGCTGTGGTGGCCCAATGGTCAGGGCGACCAGCACCTGTACATAGCCAAGGTTCGTCTTGTCGGTTTCTCGTCTTCCGAGAGCGCCATCGACGTCGTCGACACCAAATTTGGCGTCCGCATCATTGAGCTCGTCCAGCGGCCGCTCACATCCGCGCCGGGCACCACCTTCATGTTCCGTGTCAACGGCCGTGACATTTTTATCCAGGGCGGCAACTGGATTCCGGCCGACATGGTCCTGCCCGCCATCACCCGCGAGCGGTACTTTGACTGGGTGCGTCTGGCGCGCGAGGGCCATCTCAACATGATCCGTGTGTGGGGTGGCGGCATCTACGAGACCGACGACTTTTTGGATGCCTGTGACGAGCTGGGCCTGTTGGTCTGGCACGACTATGCCCTGGCCTGTGGCGACTACCCCGTTCACGACGAATTTGTGGCAAGCATCGCCGCCGAAGTGGCCGTGCAGACGAAGCGGCTGCGCAACCGCGCGTGTCTGGCGCTGCTCTGTGGTGGTAACGAAGATTTCATGTTTGCCGACCTCTTGCAGAAGTAGGTAGATACCACGCTCCTTTAATAATTTTAACAACACGCTGACTTTTAGAATCGACTACGACCACGCCGACTTGACGGGCCCGTTCGACGACAAGCCTTTCCCGCAGCGTAAGCTGTATCTGGAGACCATCCCGCGCATCGCCGAAGCCCTCTGCCCCAACGTGCCCTACTGGGCCAACTCGCCCTTTGGCGGCATCGACGCCAACGACCTCACCGTCGGCGACATCCACCAGTGGAACGTCTGGCACGGCCAGTCCCTACCCTACCAGGACTACAAGAAGCTCGGCGGCCGCTTTGTCTCCGAATTTGGCATGCACGGCTTCCCCGTCGACCGCACCGTTGCCCATTTCTGCAAGGGCGCACCACCTCACCAGTGGCATGCCCAGTCCCAGCTCATCGACTGTCACAACAAGAGTGAGGGCGCCCACACCCGCATCTCGCGGTATCTGGCTGAGAACTTCCGCTATGACATGACCAACCTCGCCAACTTCTCGTATGCCTCGCAACTCATGCAAAGCGAAGCGTACGTGTACGCCCTGCAGCACTGGAAGCGCCAGTTCCGCGGTCCCGGTCGCGAAGAATGCGCCGGCGCCATCATCTGGCAGCTCAACGACGTGTACCCGTGCACTTCGTGGGCATTTGTCGATTACTTTTTGCGGCCCAAGCCCGCGTACTATGCCATCAAGCGCGCGTTTGCGCCGCTGGCCGTCGGCGTCGAGCGCTCCGTCAGCTCGCGCTGGATCGACGAGAACAAGCTCGACGAACCCAAGGGCCCGCCGAGCTTCCAGCTGTGGGTGCACAACACGGCGCCGACCGCCATCGAGAACACGGCCACCCTCAAACTGCGGGCCTACGACCTCGCCACGGAAGTCTGGCTGCCGCTGTCAGAGAAGGATAGCAAGCCCCGCCCTGTCGAGCTCGCTGCAGGTCATACGACCGAGTTGGGTGAACTGGCGCCGCCTTCCCAGTGGACAGCCGATACGCTCGTCGTCCTCGAGGCCTCGCTCGTGGACACACCCACCAACGCTGTACTCGCGCGCTATGTCGACTGGCCCGAGCCGTACCGGTATCTCGTCTGGCCGGCGGATACGAAGCTGACCATTGACGTCGCTCACGAAAAGCACGGAGACTGGGAGGCCCGCGTGACCATCTCGTCAAACCGGCCCCTCAAGGGCGTGTGGCTCGAGCCCAAGTATGACGGCACCGAGGCTGAGGACAGCCGTGAGCCCGTCTGGGAAGACAATATGATCGATCTCTTGCCCGGCCAGCCCATCACTGTCGGCGTGAACGGCCTGAACGGACGTGACGTCAAGGGCCGCTTCCTGGCCGACTGGGAAATTGGCAAGGAGAACCCGACGAAGCTGTAGACCAAGCTGTAAACGAAAGGGACGTTCGTTAGTTAATAGACAAAATATAAAAAAAGTTCATATACACTGGTGAGTTGACTCAAATGTTGGCCATGACACCGGACAAAAAATTATGATCAAGGACGTTGTAGTTGTTGAGTCTAGATATGTCGTCCAATTTACAGCGCCATAATAGGCAATCTTCCAACGCTCCTTCCCTCTGTAAGTGCCCCATGAGGACCTGCTAAAATGGGACAAAATGAAAAGGGCAGGAACGACCGAATACACAGCTCGCACTTAAAAAGATGATGATAATTTCTACTTGACTCTCTCTCAAGAACAAATTTTATTGATATATATAATTATAAACCGTCGCCATAAACCAATATGACCCCGTCCAACTCGCCTTACACGCACTCTGCGTTCTCGATACTGCTGTTTGAAGTGTTGTCAGTGGCATTGGCTGGCCACACAATTAAAGTGGAGCAATACAGCCTGCCGCCACTAGTCGCTCTTGCCCTGTTCGCCGCCTTCCATCGCGCTAAGAATTTTGAATGCACATCGTCACGCTGGACAACATCAACCCTTCGTACTGCTTCACTCTTCAACTGCGCAACGTCTTGCCAGTCACGACAGCCACCTCACGCGAATACGATAGCCCAGCGTCATCGAAGACTGATACAGCGACAGTATAGAAGACCGCCAAGCGACGATACCACCGCGCCCACCACCACCATGGAGGGCCTCGAGGCGCTCGAGGTCATCTCGCTGGTGGCCAAGGTCGCCTCCGAGATGGAGAACCACGTCGGCATGAACGACCGCGACGTCGCCGAGTTCATCATCGCCCAGCGCCTCTCCAGCGACAGCTTCCGCGCCTTCAAGAAAAAGCTCGCCGAGCTCAACGTCGACTTCCCGCCCAGCCTCGTCGAGAGCATCGACCGCCTCGTGTGCACGCTGCACCCCGAGATGCGCAACAAGCCACAGAAAGACTCTGGATCAGGCAGCAAATCGTCACGCTCCGATAAGAAAGACAACATCTTCAAGGGCTTGGCGCTGCCGGACAAGCAGGTCGAGGACACGCACGAGGCCGACGAGATCGACGACGCCCTGGCCCTGCTCGAGGGCCTGGCCAGCAAGGCACCGAAGAAGGACAAGACGACGTCCACCTCCACGAAAGACAAAGAACGCACAAGGACACGAGACAGCACAAGCCCGCGGGGCGACAGCAGGCACCACCGCGACAAGGACCGCAGCGGGCGCGATCGCAAGTCCCGCTACCGTTCGCGCTCGCGCTCGCCGTATCGCTCCCCATCGCGGTCGCGCTCACGATCGAGGGGCCGCCGGCGAGGCGTTGGCCGCCACGGCTACGAGGATGACGATGACGACAACTACGGCAACAGTCGGAACGCCAACGGCAAGCGAGGACGCGAGAACGGGCGGGACGACCGGCGGGAGCGCGGCGGCCGCGATAAAAACGACACCCACGACAGCGGGCCGATCGGACCTTTAGACGACACACCCGAACTCGGCAAGGTCTACGAAGGCCACGTCACGGGCATCAAGGACTTTGGCGTCTTTGTCAACATCCGCGGCGTCCGTGGCAAGGTCGACGGCCTGGTGCACGTGTCGGCGCTCGTCGACGGCCAGCGCGTCAACCACCCCTCGGATGTCGTGGCCATGGGCCAGGCCGTCAAGGTCAAGGTGGTCAAAATCGAGGACCGCCGCATCGGGCTGTCCATGAAGGAGGTCGACCAGGTGTCGGGCGACGATCTGAACGCCACACCTCAGGACCTGTTCCAGTCGGGCGCGAACATGGAAGCTCTGGGCGTGCGCGGCAGCGCCCGCATCAGCAGCACGGCGCTCCTCGATGTGGACGGCGGAAAGAACGGCCAGGCAGGTGGCGCCGGTCCCGCTGGTCCTGGCGGTGCGGGCGTGGCCAACCGCCGCGGAAAGAAGCGCATGACGTCGCCCGAGCGCTGGGAGATCCGGCAGCTGATTGCCAGCGGCGTTGCCAAAGCTTCGGACTACCCCGACCTGGAGGAAGAGTACAACTCGACGCTGACCGGCGAGGGCAACATTGAGCTTGAGGAGGACGTCGACATTGAGATCCGCGATGAAGAGCCGCCCTTCTTGGCAGGCCAGACCAAGCTCTCGCTCGAGCTGTCGCCCATCCGCGTCGTCAAGGCCCCCGACGGGTCGCTCAACCGCGCTGCCATGGCCGGTGCTGTGCTCGCCAAAGAGCGCAAGGAGCTGCGCCAGCAGGAGGTGGACGCCGCCAAGGCCGAAAAAGAGAAAGAGAAAGTGGATCTGCTGTCGCAGTGGCACGACCCCATGGCGAACCCCGAGCAGCGCAAGTTTGCCGACGACGCGCGGGCGGCCCACGGCGGCCGCGGTGGCGGTGCTGGTGGTGCTGGTGGCGGCGCAGGTAGTGGTCCAGGCGGCTTCGAACCGGTGCCCGAGTGGAAGCGCATCATCCAGAACAAGGAACAGTCCTTTGGCAAGCGCACCGACCTCAGCATGAAGGAGCAGCGCGAGACGCTGCCCATCTTCTCGTTCCGCTCGCAACTCATCAAGGCCGTGCAAGACAACCAGATTCTGATTGTCATTGGCGAGACCGGCTCCGGCAAGACCACGCAGCTCACGCAGTACCTGGCGGAAGCCGGCTTCACCAGCAACGGCAAGATGGTCGGTTGCACGCAGCCGCGTCGTGTGGCCGCCATGAGCGTGGCAAAACGTGTGTCCGAGGAGGTCGGCTGCCCACTGGGCGCGGAGGTCGGGTACACTATCCGTTTCGAGGACTGTACAAGCCCGTCAACACGCATCAAGTACATGACGGATGGTATGCTGCAGCGTGAGATTCTGCTCGACCCGGAGCTGAAGCGGTATTCGGTTATTATGCTCGACGAAGCCCACGAGCGTACAATTGGTGAGTTCACATCCCCTCTTCCTCTATTCTGCATGTATCCATTTCTAACTCGACTTAGCTACCGATGTTTTGTTTGGTCTTTTGAAAAAGACAGTCAAGAAGAGACCGGATCTCAAGGTCATTGCCACGTCGGCCACACTCGATGCCGAGAAGTTCTCGACCTTCTTCAACGGCGCTCCTATTTTCGTAAGTACCTTCTCGGTCTTTTCTTGGTATTTTCATGTCGATATTGTATCGCTAACATAATTAGACAATCCCTGGTCGGACATTCCCCGTCGAGATTCTGTACTCGAGGGAACCCGAATCCGACTATCTCGACGCCACCCTCGAGACGGTGATGCAGATTCATCTTACCGAGCCCTCCGGCGACATTCTCGTGTTCTTGACGGGTCAAGAAGAAATCGACACCAGTTGCGAGATTCTGTACGAGCGAATGAAAGGGCTGGGGTCCGCCGTACCCGAGCTTGTGATCTTGCCCGTCTACTCGGCGCTGCCCAACGAAGTCCAATCCAAGATCTTTGAGCCCGCACCGCCTGGTGGCCGCAAGGTCATCATCGCCACCAACATCGCCGAAACGAGTCTCACCATCGACGGCATCTACTACGTCGTTGACCCGGGCTTCGTCAAGCAGAACGCCTACGATCCAAAGCTGGGGATGGACTCGCTTGTCGTCACGCCCATCTCACAGGCCCAGGCCAACCAGCGTTCCGGCCGTGCCGGTCGCACAGGCCCCGGCAAGTGTTTCCGGCTGTACACGGAGGCGGCGTACCAGACGGAGATGCTGCCGACGTCGATCCCCGAGATCCAGCGCAAGAATTTGAGTAACACGATTCTCATCCTCAAGGCCATGGGTATCAACGACTTGCTGCACTTTGACTTTATGGACCCGCCGCCGATCAACACGATGCTGTCTGCCCTCGAGGAACTGTACGCGCTGTCGGCGCTCGACGACGAGGGCTTGCTGACCAAACTGGGCCGCAAGATGGCCGACTTCCCCATGGACCCGACGTCGTCCAAGTCGCTGATCGCGTCGGTCGAGCTGGGTTGCAGCGACGAAATGCTGAGCATCATGGGCATGATTGCGCAGCCCAAGGGCGTGTGGTACCGGCCCAAGGACAAGCAGCAGCAGGCGGACGCCAAAAAGGCCAAGTTCAACGACCCGCACGGCGACCACCTGACCATGCTGAATGTCTACAACAGCTGGAAGCGCTCGCGCTTCAGCAAGCCCTGGTGCCAGGAGCACTTTTTGCAGTACCGCGTGCTGACGCGCGCCAAGGACGTGCGCACGCAGCTCGAGCGCATCATGGAGCGCTACAAGCACCCGGTCGTGTCGTGCGGCACGCACACGGACCGCGTGCGCCAGGCGCTGTGCGCGGGCTTCTTCCGCAACGCGTCGCGCAAAGACCCGCACGAGGGGTTCAAGACGCTGATTGAAGGCACGCCCGTGTACCTGCACCCGTCGAGCGCGCTGTTCGGCAAACAAGCCGAGTGGGTGATTTACGACACGCTGGTGTTGACGACTAAAGAGTACATGCAGTGCACGACGGCAATTGACGCCAAGTGGCTCGTGGACGCGGCGCCGACGTTCTTCAAGCTGTCGCCGAGCGACCGCCTAAGCCGGCGGCGGCGTGCCGAGCGCATCCAGCCGCTGTACAACAAATTCCAGACGGAAGACGACTGGCGGATCAGTGCGCAGAAGCGCGGCGGCCGTACGGGTGGCGGTGGCGGCACATGGGGTTAGCCTGCGTTGTACCGGCTATTTTGTCATGTTGTTTTTATTTGTTCTTACTTTCTTTACGGCGTTTATACACTTCTTCAGAGGCTCTTCGGCGGTTTTATCAGAGTCTTGTATTTTATTTCATGGGATGATTTAGTTTAGCATAAAGGCATGTTTTTTTGTGTTTTCATCGTCTTTAAAGACTACATTTTGGCAAAGACTTCGTTTTCTGTTTTGATTTATCTCTGTGTGCAAAAGAGCAGTGTATCTTGGCCTGTCCAGCAGGGGTGGCTGGCCGTCCTCGACACTTGTGAGTCCTATTCCAGCCCCTTTTTATCTCGTTCGGCACCTTACATCAATAGGTAACCGAAACCCAGAGCCAGACCACCCAGGACAGTCATCGGCAGGGAGACCAGCGACGCACCACCCGACGTCTGCTTAGCCACGGCAATGTCGGCCAGGATCGAGCCGTTGGCGGCCATGCGGATGGTCGAGCCAATGTCACCCCAGCGGATGTTGGAAAAGGTCACGGCAGCGTCCGAGTTGTTGCTCGCAATGATCTTGGGGTCACCCTGCGTCGCCGAGCACGGGCCCGCGCTGCCGCTGTCGAGCCACGTCATGAAGTCACCGGGCGCGTCCCAGATGCTAAAGATCAAGACCATGCCGCGCGCCAACGACTTGCCCATGCCCTGCAGGCCGCCCAGGCGCACAAAGTCGGTGGCGCCGTTCTGCGTGCAAAAGTCTTCGGTAATGGTGCCGAGGCCGGTGCTCAGCGCCGACAGCGAGGACGTCGAGCCATTGGACGACTTGGTGGCCGAGCTGACCATCTTGCCGTTCTGGATGTACATACGGCGGATCTGGTCGAGGCTGCCCGTGGAGGTGTTGTCGGCGGAAAGGAACTGGGTCACGACGGTAAACGGCTTGGTGGTATCCACAGAACCACCGGGGGCGTAAAAGTTCTTGGCACCGGCGCGGAAGGGGTTGATGCCGCAGCCATTCTTGTCGCAGACGGCCGCGGCGCCGCGGCCACAGCTGTCGCCGGTGCACTGGAAGAGGCCCGAGCCGCTGCAGGTGTGGGGGGTCATGGCCGTGGCGGCGTTGTTGGCCTCCCAAATGTCCATCTCGTTGCAGCAGGCGCCCGAGTTGTTGAAGTTGGCCAGACCATTGATAAAGGTGGTGTTGAAGCACTGGGCGTCGCAGTATCCGGTGCCGTACTGGGCGCCGGCCGGGTTGGCCGCCGAGCGGCCACCCGACTCGTCCATTTCACTCAAGTACAGGGCGCCGTTGACGCCGCAGCCGACCTTGGACATGTCGACGTCGTACGTGAACTCCTGGTTGGCGAGCTTGAGCAGCTGGTAGTTCTTGTCATCCTCGGCGAGGAGGTAGACGCGGGGGCTCAACGTCTGGATGTTGGCGCCCGAGCCGTTGAACAGACGCAGGGTCATGGCGTTGCCGGTGGTGGACACGCCCTGGGCCGCGTAGTTGAAGCCCTCGAGGGCGCAGTTCTGGGAGCAGGAGGTGGCATCCGGGCACTGGGTGTGGTTGGCGACGTTGCACGCAACCGACGGCTGGCCGATGGCGTGCAGGGAGCGGGACAGGGCATCCGTCACGAGGCTGGTCTGTATGGTCTTGCAGCCGCCGGCGGTGGTGCAGAACTGGGTGGGCAGCTTGGGGTGGACCTCGGGGACGGCCGTGCCGATCTGCTGGGCGACGGCGGCGCCGCCAAGGAGGAGGAGCAGCGCAGCTGCTGAGGAAGACATGATGGAAGTGGAGGGTGGGGAAAGTAAATAAAATATACAAGAAAAGGAAGTAAATATATTCAAAAGAAGTAATTCAAAATTCAAAGGAGTGAATGACGCGATCGAACAACCGGGTTCAAGCAGCGCTGGTCTTGAGTGAAGAGAATAATAAGGAGAAGAGAGTGAGGAGAAAGAGAGAGGAGAGGAAAGAGAACGAGGTGATATCGGAAGACCAGGAAATAGGTTTATTATGAAGGGCGATCTTCTTTCATCTCTGCCTTCTTTTGCGTTGGTTTTCCCCTTTCGGCCCGGCATCCGTTCTGGCACTTAGTTCTGGAAGAACGACTGAGCCCATTACAGGGGGGATGGATGGAGACAGGAGAAGAGCATGGACAGGAGACGTCGAAAGGAAACAGTGCATCCGATGCGCGATCGTCGAAACTTGTGACGTTCAGCTCGGCCTACGCTTTCTCATAGTCGGTTTCTCATCTTATTTACACCCCCTATCGAGTGGAGAGTCATGTGCGGCCAGCCGGCGGCCGCTTGCCGTCCTCATGGCATGACTTGTGGGCTTCCTTCTTTATGGGAGCCTGTTCTTTTTCCTGGCTCTGGTTCGGGATGTGGTCGCTCATGTCGGTCATTTGGCAAGATCACAGGAGGCGAGGATGAAGCGGGGAAGGGAAACAAGGAGGCAGTTGCAGGTGAACAGTGCTGACACAGAAAGGAAGAGGTACCGGCGACGGGATAGAAAAAAAAATATGAACGAGGGGAAGAGAGACAACACAGATGCAATCGAGATATGCAAGATCGGATGAAACGATGCCGTTGTGGGGAATCCCTGGAGGAGTTGCGTCAACCAAGATCGAGAGGCGATGAGCGTGGTTGATGTTGATGTAGTTATGGGGGCAGATATTATTTTTATTTACGCCCATGCTCAACCCCTTTGTCTCATTTTATTAGTTCATCGTCCTTTATTTGTAAATATTCGAGTCTCTTCTTTTCACCGGAATATCTAATACTGGCATTAAATTTAAATAATATATATGTGTGTCTAACGAACGAAATTTTGATTTAACGCCTATTTTTTATTTTATTTTAAAAGACGACAACACTGGGTTTTAATTTCAATTATTTGCTACTAATATCTTTTTTAAAGAAAATTATCCTGACTTCTTTCGAGAACAAGAACGGAACACTCTCATCCTTTATGAACCAAACTTGCCACTGTCGATCAGTGGTTTCGTCAAATTTACCCTTTTGCCGTCGCTTGCTGTCCTGTGTCTCATACTTGTTGTGGACAAGAACTGATGCACCGGCTAATACAAGCGAGCCGTCCACTGACGTACACATGCGCATGCAAAAGAAAAAGAAATATGGAATATAACTTCAAAAAGGAAAAAAAAAGACAAGCAACCATGGTCGCCTTGCCGATGATCCGCCGAGCCTATTCGATGGGTTCATGTTTTTGAAGTCTTGGTGCTCTCACTTACAAAAACGCCTTGTGTAGTAGGCGGCTGGCAACAGACTCGCGCTGGTCGGGCTTTTATCTTCACCGACTGTTGATTTTATTTTTCGAGCTTTTCCTCTCCCTTTTTCTCCATCTTGGTACATTGATAGAAAAGGACGTCGTGCCCGGGGGTCGTCAGTGCATCGCACTGGTGGCGGTCCCTGGTGTCGATTTATCATGATCCTATTTCGAGGAGGTTCAGGCTTCGAAATCGTACACGGAAATCCTAAAAGTCCTCGCGCGCGAGCGAGGCAGAAGCCCTGTGCGGTATGGAGCTCAGGCAGACGACCCGTACGGTTCTGCGGGCATCGCTCGGACATGCGATTGGATGTCCCGGGAGCACCGGGCACACAAGGAAAAAGACCAGCCGGGACTGGCAAAAGTCCAGCCACAGTCGTCGGCCAGCCACAAGGAATGTCGTAGACACCGTCTAGGCGGGCTGAACATCACGGTGGGCAGGCAAAAGGCAAGAGTGTCCGGCCAGCTACCGGGAAAGGGACACGAGTTTACGAGTGGGGGCAGCCGGCAGCCAAAGGACGGCCGTGGCCGGCGGCAATCTAAGAGTCTACGAGTGCGGGTGAAACGGGAAAACTCAGCGAGGCACATTTGTTTGTGTTCATAAGTTCGTATTTTGTTTTTGCATCGCGTGTACACTGTACAGGATGCTCATGATGTTAAGAAGAAGAGGAAAAATGCGTCTACATGACCGAAAACATGCTTTGAACCAGAGGAAGATAGAAACAGCAGAACGATACAAGCGAATGATGTGGTATGATATGCCCCGGCGAGCCGTGCCGTAGTCTAAGTGCTCGCCCCTACTTGCCCAGAAAGACTCCTTGGATGTGTGTGATGTGATGAGAGGGAAATCGATGAAAACAAGCGAACGTATATGAATGTAAACGCAGAAAGACAGAAAAAAAGACAGAAAGACAAAAACGCCGTAACTGTGTGCAAACAAAAACCGCCCGCTTTTAGGAAATGTAAGACAGAACAAAAAACCAATAAAAAACAAAACAAAAATCAGAAGCCCAAAAGCACAAAAAGACACAAGTTGTGTTGGGGACAACGCCAGCGTTGTCGACTCACTTGGTCAGCTCGTCAAAGATGGCAATCAGACTCCGCACGCCGGCCAGATTGTTCTCATCGGGGCCGTCCGCGGGCGCGACAAACTTGGCGTGGGCAAAGTCGATGAGGCGGAGGCCGTAGATGGGCGGCATTTTCTCGTCTTCGTCGCTGCCGTCGTCGCTGTCACCCCCGAGAATGCCGACAACATCATCGCCAAAGGAAAAGTCGATCTCGGTGAGGCTTGCCCCGGCCTCGACCTCATCGTCGTCGTCGATGACGATGCCGCTATCTGTCCGACTCGACGAGCGGTCGGCGGCTTTGCCGAGGACCTCGCGCCGGGACCGCGAGCGCAGCGTGTCGGTGTCGGCGTCGACGTCGTCACTCTCGACGCCGAGGAAGGCCACAGTTGTAGCCGTCTCGGGCTCTTCGCACGCGGCCTCGGCCTCGACGACGCGGATGGGCGTGGGGGACACGTCGTACCGCTCCCTCGCGTTGGCGCGGGCGTTGCCCTCGGCGACGGCGGCCTGCAGCGCAGCACCGTCGCCCTCGTAGACAAAGAGCAGCGAGCTGGAGTACATGCGCGAGCGCTCGCGTTCGAGCACGTCGCGCACGCGCTCCAGCTCGGCCTTGAAGGCCTCGGCCATGGCGCGGCCGTGGGCGTCGTCGACGCCGGCGGCCGCGTTGAACAAAAAGGTGCGGAAGGCCTCGACGACGTTGCTGTCGTTGACGTCGGTGCGGCCGTAGTCCTTGTCGTACACCCGGTAGCCGGCGTTGTCGTCGGTGGGATCGGGGGCGGCGGCGGCGGCCGCGTCGCCCTGGTAGACGCGCATGCCCGAGATGCGGAAGCCGTACGTGGCGTGGGTGGTCTTGGCGCAGACCTCGTCCATGCGCTGGCGCTTCTGGAGGGGCGCGCTGTCGCCCCACAGGCGGCGGCCGAGCTTGACGTCCATGATGTTGGGTTTCGTGTAGCCCTGGGTGGCGTTGTCGAGGACGACGGCGCGGTCGGTCGTGATGCTGGCGCTGCCGCGGGGGACCCAGGTGACGTTGTCGGGGGCGGCCGATGTGGGTGGTGCGACGACGGGTAATGTGGTCGGCTGTTGTGGTTGTGGTTGTATCTGCTCCTGGCTAAAGTTGGCAATGGCCTGCTGCACGTCCGCGGCGACGGCACCGCCGGCGGCGGCCACGGCAGCGGCGGCGGCCTCGTCGGTGGTCTCGTTGAGCATCAGCGAGCCCATGTAGACGGGCATGATGCTGGCCAGGTCGGCGTGGTCGCCCTCAAAGACCTCCTTGTAAAAGTCGATCTCGGCCTGGACGCAGGGCTTGATGAAGAGGTCGCCGTCGGCGTCTGAAAGTGTACCGGCACTGGACGAAGTTAGCAGGTGGCCATCTATGAGGGGGCAAAAGAAGGGATAGAGCGGGGGGGGAGGGATACGTACTGTCCGGCAACGGCGTTATTATAGGCGTGTAGCTCTGACACTTTGGGCATCTCTCTAGGTGCCATGGTCGTGGTTTGGAGCCCAATGGCCGGCGAGGCGCGTCGGGTTGGTGATGGAGGAGGGGAGGCGAGCGGGAGGCGCAAAGGCTCAGGGCACGAGGTGGTTTGCAGGTAAAGGAGGGCGAGGTAGGTAGATGGTCAGCTCGGTGGTGCTGTGCGGCATAGGGAGTCACTGTCTGCTGGGGAGGCAGGGTGTCGATGTGGGTGTCGATGTCGATGTCGAGGATGGCGAGATGAGAGGAGCGGTGGGCGACATTCGGACTGGACGGAGGAGGGGGCGACGGACAGCTAGTTTATATCGGAAGATGATGAAAGAAGGTTATGTAGACGACAGGGTGAACAGGGCTCGATGCTTGTGCTTGGCGACAATGGGTGTGTGCTGCGTTGTGGGTGGCCGTGTTCATGATATAAATAATTGGGTTTCTTTGTGCAGTTGTGTTTCGACCTGCAATTTTCTTGAACACTGTTTTTCACGGGTCTGTTGGGGGCGATGGGGGTCTGGCGCCTCTGACGGAAGGTGCAGTAATCCGGAGGGGCTTGGCATGCAAGAATTCACAGAGGTCACAGAGGCCATTGAGGGACAGAGGCCTGTTCTTTCCCGTTTTGGGTCTTCTTAGCGTGCTTGTCGCGCGGCCTTTGTGGTGGGTTTGTGTTGTTCCTTGCACTCGTCCCGCACCCCGCTAGCGCCGCCAGTCCCCTTCGTTCCTTCCCCAAAGTGAGGAATAAAGGAATAAGAAAGTACGACGTAGCGTGAGGGAAGGTGGGATGGACAGACATGGGGGTGTGTACGCGTTGTTTCTTCGCTCTTTCTCTTTCCGTTCTTTCTGCTCTTTCTGCTCTTTCTTCCGCCCTGGCCCTTCCTTCCTGGAATCCATCTGCTCCGTCGCCATCGGGCGAAGCCTCTGCCAGCAGCCAATCTGGCCAATCACAGCCAATCACAGCCAATCACAGCCAGGCGCTGCGCTGCAAAGTGCAGCAAAACGGCAAACTTTGGGCTGCTCCGCCACCCCTCGAGTGCGCCTAGCCAGCCCGCCAGCCAGCCGAGCCAGGGGGTCTTTACGCTGCCCAGCGCCAGAGACAGCGGCCCGCCAGACAGCCGCTGAACGGGCGCTCGCACGACGGCCCCTGAATAGGCCCCAACCCGCCTGAACGGGTCCCAATGGGCGGGCCAGGCCACTGACCCAAGCCTGCCGGCGCAGCACATTACCAAACGAGGTGCTCTTTCCCCATGCGCCGCCATATAAACGAGAGAGAAAACGAGAGAAGAGAGACAGGCGAGGGCCGCGCGAGACAATGCGAGACGAAAGCGAAATGAGGAAATAGGAGAAGAGAGGATGAATGTGAAAAGTTTTCATTCTCGTCAAAAAGCCGACGCCGGCGTGAGCTGCACCGCCCCCGGCGCCCATTGTGCCCATCAGCCAATCCACGGCCCATGTCGCTTCCATCGTCTCTTTGAGTTTTATTTTATTTTGTTTTATTTCTTTTTCATTTCATCTCATTCCGCGGGCTTCCGCTGTCTCGTGTCTGCTCGGCCCTGCCGTATTTGACTCTTCATTCTTTTGTCTCTTTGTCTCTTTGGTTCCTTTTCCTCTCGCTGCGTCTTTTTTGCATCGTCACCACCCCGTATCCTGCTGCCTTTCATTGCCTTTCACTGCCTTTCACTCTGTCATACGAACACGTCAGTTGCGTGCGCAGGGCCCGCGCCCCCCGTATCTTACTTGTACAGGGGAGAAGGCGATGCACTTCAACGTTGTAATACAGCTGGAGGTGGCACTTGGGTCTTGAGGGACATGTGATCGTGTGTCCGAGACACCAATGCCCTTATGACGTCTAAGGATGGACAGCGAGGAATCTTTGAGCTCGTCGCAGATGCAAATACGACAATGCGACGGTGCATGTTGACAAAGAGTCCTCTGAATCGGTGAGGCCTTGCCTCAATCGCCACTAACAGCGCTAGACGGGAATGAATAGCGCAGTTTACGCTGGAGTCATAGGGCTCTCCAACAATACAACCCGCGCTAGCCTCCATTGTTGGTTGAGAAGGTAGCGCTCCAATGAGAAGCTGCATCGCGACTCAGAGCGGACCCACAAGCGCGACCTCAACACAACTGCCTGATAAACTCATACATACGACGTAATGATACTGCGAAGCCTGTTCTTGAACACAACGAGAAATGAGCAAGATCAACATCACTTTTGCTCATCATGGCTCCCTCGACGAATCGAAAACGCCGTGCGGGCGCAGCGAGCGACGGAGATGGGAAGCCGACGCGCGTCGCCAAACGAAGCAAGGTGGAGGGTCGCGACACAACGCCGCAGAAGCCAAAGCAGCCCAAGACACAACGGGCAGCACGAACCGCTCGAGCAACAGCAAGATCAGCCACACGAAAGGCGCAGTCCTCTGCCGCCCGCAAGGATGTTGTGATCAACGACCCCCCCACGAAGCTGCTGGACGTCTTGGTCTTTGGCAATGGCGAGAACGGCGAGCTCGGCATGGGCCCTGGGCGCACCGAGACCGCCATCCCGCACCTCAACCCCTTTTTGTCGTCCACCGGTGGACCCAACCAGGTGTCCGCCCCAACCTTGAACACCGTCCAGCTGGCCTGCGGCGGGATGCACACGGTGGCCCTGACGCGCAAGAACCAGATTGCGACCTGGGGCGTCAACGACAATGGCGCGCTGGGGCGGCCGACGGCCTGGGAGGGGGGTTTGAAGGAGATGGACGAGGGTAGTGCATCCGACACAGACTCGGACGGCGCGCCCAGCCCGCTCGAGTCGATGCCCATCCCCATTGCGTCCACCGCGTTCCCGCCGAAAACCAACTTTGTGCAGGTGGCCGCCGGCGACAGCTGCAGCCTGGCACTGACCGACAAGGGGCAGGTTTACGGCTGGGGGACGTTCAAGGTACACCCCTCCCAATCTAAAATATTGCTCATCTTGCAGCCCGCTAACCGACAGACCCCCAATGGTGACGAAATGTTCGGCTACGACGAGGCCGGCACGCTGGTCAGGCGGCAGACAACGCCCGTCCTCCTGCGCGGCCTTGAGGGCATCATCCAGATCGCCTGTGGCGCCAACCACGCCCTCGCGCTCGACAACCAGGGAAGCGTCTGGACCTGGGGCTGTGCCGAACAGAACCAGCTGGGGCGCCGCCTTCCAACACGCCACATTAGCAACCTGGCGTTCCCTTCGTTGGTCCCCCAACCTGTTGGCATCCGCCACGTCGTCACCATTGCCACAGGCGAGTACCACGCCTTTGCCATCGACACCCGCGGGCACGTCTGGGGCTGGGGCTTCAACGGCTTTGGCGAGGCCGGCGGCGATCCCAAGACGGCCGGCCGCGACGGCGCGCCCGTCGTCCTGCCCGGCCCCATGAAGATCAAGGCGCTCAGTAGCCGCAATGTCGTTCACCTCGCCGGCGGCGCGCACCACTCGGCCGCCCTCACGGCGGACGGCACATGCCTCGTGTGGGGCCAGCTCGACAGCGGTCAGTTGGGCCTCGAGTTTACACCCGAGCAGCTGGCCGACCCATCCCTCATCCGGTACGACGAGCGTGGCAAGCCGCGCATTTGTTTGAAACCAGTGTCGGTGGACGCCCTCGGCGCCGTCGCGCATGTGGCCTGCGGCACCGACCACACGCTGTTTGTCACGCGCAACGGAACAGTCTACACCACGGGCTTCAATGCACAGGGCCAGCTGGGTCTTGGCAACGACAACGAAAACGAAAACGACGACGACGAGGTGTACGTGGCCAAGCTGGTGGGCGGGAAGCAGATCCAGAAGCGGCACATTACCTGGGCGGGCGCCGGCGGGCAATTTTCCATCGTGGCCGGACCACACATTCTGCCGGAGTGAGCAGCCCAAGTGAGCAGGAATTAATGTACATCACAGGAAGGCTTATGGTTAGGCGTTTGGTGCTTTATGATTTAGCTATGGAGTTGTTTCTTTCTTTTCTTTACAAGCGGAATTTCGAAAAATTTGTTTTTCTACTTGACTGTGTGTTGGGTGCGTGTTAGTCGTTGGAAGGCGCTAAGAGTCCTGTAAGTTGACCGTTATAAAGTAAACTCAAACATTGCCCGTCCAGTAGTGCAACATCCATGTACTTTTACAACTGCTCTTCTTCGGCCGCCTTTTGAGATATGCTTCACCTGCAATCAACGCCAGCCAAAGAATGCGACAACGTAGGTAGAACTTCTGCCGCTGGCCTCTTACAAACTTCACGATTGCCCGGCAGCCGTTTCACAGAAAACTTGCAGGTTGTTGGTGCAACATGGCGTATCTTTCGTCATCTGTGTAATCTTACCTTTTGGGGCACTTGTGTGCTTGTCTGTTTGTGTGCCTTGGTGTGTGCCCTGGTACTACATTGATACCACACCAGCACAAGTACAGAGTATTACGTCACGCCAGCAGCTGCGGGACGTGGAACGGCAACCAACCGTCCTCTCAACGTAACACAGCCCTCATGCAACGCATGCAACGGGAGTCCCGTTTGGGTCGAGCGGCAGTGACCAAAGAAAGGAAGACGAGAGGGATTGGCCAGAGACGTGTGAGTGACAAGCCGCTGAACAAAATGTGATTGAGAGCAGCCTCGTATCACACAGTCGCTGTAGCCACTCATGCACACACGGCTGCTTTGTTGTGGTGAGGTGTGCAGCGTGCAGTGACAAGCAAACATCAGCCTCGTGAATAACTCGTTTGCAACATGTCGTTTTTAACAGGGTGCAAACGAACGCTTCACCCTGTCTTTGAACCGATTTTGAGTTTGTGTCTTCTTTTTTACGAGATTGCTCTCAGCTGGTTCCCCTCCTTCCTTCTCTTTCGTAGACCCTGCCTGTTTGCGTCGTGCTTGCTCACGCATCGTGCCTTCCTCTTTCGACCAAATAATCGTGCTCCTTCCAATTCTGGGCCTCAATCTCACCTTTCCTACCTACGGCGACTGGACCGTTACTATCTTACACTTCTACTTTACTATTATTTTCGGTTCATCTTGTCACCTTCACACACAACTCTCTTTCGTCGCTCCGCCCGGTTGCTCACCAACGGAAACGCATCCGCTCTCCTGCATCCTTTTTCCAAGCCACGCGCCGTAGCTTTGCGAATCCTTCTCTCTCTGTCTCTCTCTCGCCTTTTGCTCACCTGCCGTCGGCTGCCCTACCATCTAGTGGCTTGCTCACCCCTGTCCCGACGAAAAGCTTCATTTTACCCCTCTCACAATATTGACAGCTCTCGAAGCTTTGACCACCTTTTTGCCTTTTCGTCGCTATGCCGTCGGCAGTCGAGGTCCAGACGGCGCATAGTGACGCCACGGGTGCTGCGCCACCACCGTCCGACAGCATCCTTGACGAGGGTGCCTACGACGCTGCCTACGATGATGAAGCCGACAAAGGCAACCTCTACGACGATGCTGTCAACAAAAACGGTAACGAAGACGGCAACGAAGACGGCAATGCCAATGGCGCCGCCGACGCTGTCGACATGCAGGAAGCCACCGTGGCGGGCAAAAAGAAGAAGAAGAGCAAATCCGTTGCTGCGCGCGGCCCGACGGCCCTGCCCAAGAGATGCGGTACCGGCTTCGAAGGTGAGCCCAGTTTGTGTTGCATCTGTTTTCGTGATGTTCTTCCCCCATCAATCGTGGTGGCAGTGCTGCCTAGCTCTCCCCTGAAAACGTGCAGAGCTCCTGCATGCAGGCAGCTCGGGCACGAAGCTCTCACACACCCCAAGTTAAGCTTACTTTGTACGGAATACTGACCGGAGCTCCATGATGTGACCCGTCGCCATCGCGAAAATGCAGAATACTATGCGGAACCACCCCTGACCGTCGACGAGTTTGAGGAGGAGATGGACTTGTACCATGCGTAAGCTCGCCCCATCTTGCATGTTGTTGATTCCATTGCCCGGCATCGGTCCTGTTCGCCTTGCATGCAGCCTTGACTTGTGCATGCACTTCGCCTTCATTTTTTAATATTGACAAAACTTGTCGGGCGTCAAAGCTAACCCCATCTTCTATCACAGCTCTCTCAACTTTGACGAGCAAGTTCAATCCCCTCTCTTGCTCCTCTCACCGCAATAACCAGCTTGTGTACTAATCGTGGCGCAGACGCATCGAAACATGCATCCAGCGCTACCGCGCCCGTCGTCGCCTCGACAATGACCGCACCAATATATTCAACCGCTACCTCAAGCTGGGCGGCATCGACTGCACGCCTCGCATGTTCAACGGTGCTGCAGGCATGGAGGAGGGCGAGAGCATGACCAAGGACGACGTGCGCGCTCTGACCGCCACGGACGTGGTCTCGCGCGCGGGCAGCAAGAACTCCAAGTACTACGCCTCGGACAACGACCACCTGTGGACCGTCGACTTTTCCGGCGTCGTGTCTGGTTTTTTGTAGGCGACCGTTCTCACCCTCTTTCTTTGCAAGACACATCCATTTGAGCTGACACCTGCCTCTAGGTCCGTCACCCTCCGCGGCATTGGCGGCTGCAACGAGAAGCTCATGACCGTCGGCATCGATGTCGTCAACAACTTCCTCCGCTACCTGCAGATCCACGACGTGTGCCCCGAGTACGACCAGGACATCAAGCAGGCCCGCCAGATTTGTGACAAGGCGCACACTGAGCTTCCCAACCTGCTTCGGGCCCTACCCCTCATGCCCGGCCAGTTCAACTTGGCATGTGCCAAGCTGTTCTGCAAGGAAGCCCAGCACACGGTCGTCTACGACGGTCTCGACCCACTGGCAGTCATCACCAACAAGGATTGGGATGCCGAGACCATCTTTTGCACCACGGTCGCCCTGCAGGATAGGGTCATTGGCACCAAGGCGACCAAGATGGCCCAGGCCGACATGGACAGCATCCACATCGTGACCACCCGCGAGGTCGAGCTCGAGATCACCAAGATGGTGTGGCCCTCCCCCGAGCTGCGGGAGCGCTATGATGAGGCGATTGCCGAGGCGGAGGCGAAGGTGGAGGTAGAGGCAAAGAAAAGTTCTGGCGACGCGGACTCAAAGTCGAGTCCCAAGTCGGATGCCGTCAACGACAACATCATCAAGCGCGCCGGTGTCGTCATCACGAAGCACTACCGTATCGAGGAAGGTGTTGCCAACCAGCCGCTCCCCACCGAGGACGAGCTCACAGCGCGCGGTCGGGATGCGTTCTTTTTGGACGTGGACACGATGGACCTGTTGTGTCCCGGCATGAAGCTGCGCGTCGTCATGCACGAGCTCAACTGCGACCTCAACTTTGTCTCGGTCGTCAAGGAGCTGCTACCCTCGTTCTACACGTTTTTGCCGCAGGAGCTCATGGCCGACTGGAAGGAGCCCCGGCCGAACGAGCGCGAAGGACCGTCGGTTGAGAACCCGGACGCCGAGGCCGAGGCCGCCGAGGAGGAGATGGACGATGACAAGGACTAACGAGGTCCAAGACAAAGCAAGAAGGGGGAAGGTTGACAGAAAGAGGCGGTGGAGGTGAAGTGAGTGATACCCCATCAAAGACGGAATGATCTACGGACAAAGGAGAGTAAAACGGCCATGATAGGATGCAACATACCTCGAAAGCTAGTTGATGCGAGAGCTACACAGTTAGCTGCATCAGAAGAAATAAATAAAAAAAGAATACGACGTGCATTTGTACCCAATCAATTCTGTAGCTTCGGCAAGCTATGCCGCTACGTTGTCGAGCTGGTGTGGCAAAAGTAGTATGCAGGTAGGTGCAAGGTCTTGTTGCGTACGTCACGGACCTAAACGCCGAGCCCGCGCCGGATGGCGTTCTCTGCCAGGCACCAGCATTTCACGCTGTCAGACCGACTTCTTTGAATGACAAGCACACGTTGACAAAGAAAAATTGCTCAGATATACAATTGAATTGTGAAGAAAAAGAAAAGACACCGAAACGCAACTATACACAGAGGGCGCCCAAAAAAAAGAAGAAAGGAAAAAGACTATGGTAGAGACATTACGTGCCAAACAAAGAAAACAGTAACAATAGATCCAGGCCGGGATAAAGACAAGACGCACTACAGCAGTAAAAAAGACCATCGCATCCGAGTCCCCGTAACAAAACAGAAAAGCAGGCGGGCGTAAAGAAAGGAAGACAAAGCTATGAAAGGAAATAGTAGTCGGCCGTTGGCCGAGAGTTCGGACTCGACAAAGAAGGCCTTGGATCGGGGAGAATCTCGTCAGAGACGTGCCGCGGTCGAACGACGGTGCATTCGAGCTGGGCGTGGAGAGGTGAGAGGGAAAGTGAAGCACATGCACGCTCCCTTACTCCTGGCTCTGCACCTTGTTGTCGCCCGCCACAACCTGTGCGTAGCTCGGCGGCGGGCCGTCACTGCCGCCCTCGCCGCCGTTGTCACCCTGCGAGGACGAGCCGGCCACCGGAGCAGCCGGTGCAGGCGCCGACGGGGCAACCTCCGTCGAGGCCGTGCCGTAGTTCATGTTGTCCTGGATCTTGGGCGCAGCCGACTGCACGCCGTTGTCGCCGCTGGTGGTGCCGGCGGCGCCGGTCGTCGTGATGTGGTGGCGGTTGTTGCCGTTGGACGAAGCGTTGTTGGCGCCGCGGCCGCTGTTGCGGTGGTTGCCGTGCACGACAACGTAGGTGACGCGGCCGCTGTTCTCGGCGTCCTGGTTGAGGACCTCGTAGTCGTAGTCGGGCTCGGGGAACTTGGCGATGATGTACCAGGCGTGGATCAGGCCGGGGATCTGGGCAAGTTAGTAGGTGGTGGCAGTGGCAGAAAAAGAGAGGTGGGAAACGCACGTAGCCCAGAACGCAAAGCAGGATGTTGATGATCGAGTCGGCGGAGCAGATGCCGCGCTTGACCCAGACTGTTGACGCATGTTAGCATTTGTTTGGTATCGCACGTTGGCTTCAGCGAGAACGCCGGATGCCATCGTATGATGCAAAGCCGTACGGCAGCCACCATCACTATCGGGCTCAGGAGGTTGATCACTCACCAGCCAGAGGCGGGAAAAGGAGGGCCAGCAGGCCGAGGAAGATGTCGGACGAGCACATGGCGGCGGTAGAAGAAGAGGAGCGCTGGGAGGAGGGGAAATGACGGCGCGGAATAGGGTACCGCTGTAAATGTTGTCGTCGAAATAAAAAAGTCGTCGCCCGTGATGTCGAAGGGGGGGTTGGAGATGGAAGTGGTTGGCGGCTATCCAGAGGAGAGAGAGATGCGTCGAGATAGAGGATGACGGCAGGAAAAGAGGAGATGGCGGGTCAGGCAAATCGAACGCTACTGTACGGCGACGTAGGGGGCGCTATGACAGGAAATACAGCGGGCACGAGGGGGTGAGAGAGCGGGGGCCAAGGAAGGGGGCGAGCGTTTTACGTTATTCCAGTGGACTGTCACAGTCTTTAATACGCACCACAGAGGGAGGGGCGAGCGAGCGCTAGAAGAGAGAGCGGCAGGACTAAGCTTATGACATGGCGCAGCAGGCAGACGAATTCCCAAAGTTCCCCAAAGGGCAGGAGATAAAGCGGGCGGGCGGGGATGAATCACACGCTGCAGATCGTTCCTTCCAGTGCATTTACAGCGCTTCAGCGGAATAAACCGAGCAGCAAGCGAAAATGGTGCGAGGCTGGAGGTGGTCACGCCGACTGAAAAAGAGACAAGAAAAGAAAAAAATCAAAACTGCACGAACTGACTGCGTACCTCGCAATGCAGCAGACAAAACAGCCACAGTGAAAAAAGCAGTAAAAAGAATTTTTCCAGTCTTGAAAACCCGCTTTGTTCTGGGCCTTTTGACCCATCGACTGGGGAAAGAGCGCCATAAAAAGTGCATCGCGGCTGCCTCCGTGGGCCGTCGTCACTGTGTGGCGGCGCCGGCCGGGGCGACGACTGGAGAAGATACTTATCTTATCACCTATATTGGCGACGCCGCCAGGTCACTATCTCTCACGTGATACAAAGCGTGCTGTAAAACGCACTAGGCGCATTCAGAAACAGTTAAAGCCTTCAGTGCAGGACCACAGGACCCAGCTGCAGGCTCAGTCTCCACTCGAGTTTTACCTAGACCGTCCCAGCCAATAATGTGTCCTTCCTGGAGCTCTTCAAGGTTGCTTTGCAGGGTGAAGCCCGCCCTGAACACAAGCTCACAAGCTCATCTACATCAACCTCATCGGCCCTTGGGAAGTGTTTCGCCCACACCATTTATATCCTTATAAAGCAGCTCTCATGCCGCATCGTCGTCCATAATGTCCATTCCCGGTCTAGGACAGATCCCCGTCCAGGTGAATACGAGCCAATTTCTCACGTCCCATGTCCTCATTCTCATCAGAATCTCATAACTAACGGCGACTGTCTTCTACGCAAGACCACCGCATCCGCTACCCGCACATACAAGCTCGCGCCGTTGTCAGAATGGCGCTTCGCCGTGTCGCAGGCGGCTATCAAAGTCCGCGTGCTGTCCGGCACGGCTGAGCGGGACGGCACCGAGCTGGCCACCAGCCAGACCTACAGCTTTGCCGGCACGCAGTCCAAGATCCTGACGTGGCATGGCTGCGAGCTCGAGGTTGACAGCGCCTGCGACCACGACGAGGTCGTCCCAGGTGGCGTCAAAAGCGATGGCAGCCACACCGGAAGCGGTGCCCTGTCGCCCATGATCTCGTACATGAACCTGCACCTGCTGCTGGCGTCACAGCGCGCTACGGCGGCGTCGATGCCTCGGGGCAGCCCAGCAGCCGCAGGGCCCCGTCTGCTCGTCTGCGGACCACCGCACTCGGGCCGCACAAGCCTGGTGCGGACACTGACGGCCTGGGCGACCAAGATGGCCAGCTTTGCGCCGCCACCACCACAACCGTACCAGCAGCCACCTCAACAACCACAGGCACCACAGCACCAGCAGCCGTGCGTAGTGAATGTCGACCCGCATGAGGGCATGCTCAGTCTGCCGGGCACGCTGAGTGCGGCTGTCTTTGCCACACTGATGGACCTTGAAACAGAAGGTGGCTCGGGCTGGGGCGGCGCGCCCAGCAGCGGGCCCAGCGCGGTCCCCGTCAAGCTGCCGCTGGTGTACAACTACGGCTACGCGCGCCCGAGCGATGCACCCGACCTCTACCGCGGACTTGTGACACGGCTGGCCGGTGCTGTTGCGTCGCGTATGTCGGAGGATGCCACCGTGGAGGCGAGCGGCCTTTTGATCGACACGCCAGCCATCTCTGCCGATGACAGCGGCAGCAGCAGCAATGGCGACGGCGACGGCCAGAACAGCAACTTGATGTCCATCGACCTGCTGTCGCACATCATCGATGAGTTCTCCGTCAACCTCGTGGTTGTGCTCGGCGAAGGCGCCGCGAGCACGGCCATCCAGCAGGCCCTCACCAACCGCTTCCAGGGCGAGACGACCACCCTCGGCGAGCCCGTCCAGATCGTGCAGCTCGACGCGTCCGACGGCGTCGTCGTCCGCAGCGACGCCCTCGAGCAGCAGCAGCGCGAGGCGTGCATCAAGGAGTACTTTTTCGGCGATGCCAAGCGCACGCTCAGCCCGTACACGCAGCAGGTCGACGCCGACACGCTGACCGTGCTGCGCCTGCCGCCGGCGGACAACGCACACCACGCCGCCGACGATGACGGCGACGACGCGGGCGACGAAGAGGGCGCGATCGGCGAGCACAACCTCGAAAAGGTGGACGCGGGTCCGTCGCTGGCGCACTGGACGCTGGCGGTGATGAACGCGGGGCTGCACGACCCGCCGGACGTGATCCAGCATGCGGCGGTGCTGGGCTTTGTGTACGTGGCCGAGGTGGACGCGGAGCGGCGAAAGGTGCGCATCCTGGCGCCGGTCAGCGGGCGTCCAGGCGACCGGCCGCTGGTGTTTGGACGGTGGCCAGAGCCGTACATCAACCTAGTGGGGTGATCTTTCATGGCCAAGACCGAAACGGCCGGCAGCGTATGGAGTCAATATTGAAGCAGTTAGACATCCGATGGTTTCGATATTTTATTACGATGTTGTATGTCGGTTGATTTTGAAAAATCTACAGGAAAAAAGGGTGCTGATGATGGAGAGAACACATGGATAATACCTGCGATTACAAAGGTAAAAAAAGTTTATGAATAAGAAACAAAACAAACAAGACAATCCCGAAGAATTATGACCGTATACCAAGAATGAATAAGAAAATGGAAAATAAAAGCAAAAATAAAGCCCAGTAAAAAAGTGAGCGAAAGCGCTCCATTCCCGCAGGAACGCCCGGCTCCTCTTTTTTCTACCATTCTTAACCCAAAAGCCTCGCCTTTTCTACATCTTTATTCCCCCCCTTCTCTCCGTTCCCCCAATAAGGCACTGAGTATCCAGCATTGGCGTGATACCGTTAAACCATACAGGCATATTTGAAACCATGCACTCAGCGTGCACTGCGATGCTGTATGAATGATCTTCTTCATGGAGTCGACCTCATTATGATCTCTCGTGTGTATCGTACATCCACGAAGGGAAACGTTGTGGTGCGTTATGTGCATGGGTGAGTGTGTGTGTGTGTGTGTGCCGCAGCACGTGGCGAGGTGCAGATTTGCATCGCCGTTGTCAATATTGTCCAATTGGCTCCGGGACATCGTTTAGTCGACCTTGATACTGCCGTAGATCTTCCGCGTGAACCACCAGCTCGAGAAAAAGCCAATAGAGCCTGTGTTTGTTAGTATAGGTTAAGAGTAACAAAAGGAGAAATTTTAATCACAGCCAGACGGAACATACCAGTCAGAATGAAGAAGAGGAAGCTGATCAGGGCGCTGTAGCCCACGTACAGCACGCTGCCGGCCAGGCCGCCAATGCTCAGCTTGCTGATCCAGTAGATGATGGCGTTGGCAAAGATGTACACCGACGTCGTGCCGGCCGCCAGGAACGCGCGCCACTGCCAGTGGTAGTTCTCGGCGCACAGCAAGAAGTAGACCATGAGCACGGTGACGGCGGCGCACGTGATGATCATGAGGCCGTAGCACAGAAACAGGAAACCGAACATGTAGTAGATCTTACTGAACCAAATGCTGTTCATGATAAAGTAGAGCTCGACAAAGATGGCGCCAAAGGGCAGGATACCGACCAACAGCATGCTGGGGATGGGCTTGAGGTAGGTGGTGACGGGCGGGATCTGGCGCGGGATCTGGTTGGTGTGGACGGGCGAATCGATGACGGCGGACCGGAAGCCGATCCAGGAACCGGCAAAGGACAGCGGCACCGAGATGACAAACCAGATGCCAATGATGACGAGCATCGTGGTAAAGGGCACGGCGCCGGAGGACTGCTTGGCCCACAGGAAGAGGTCCAACAAAAAGAAGACGCTGAACACCAGACCGGGCACGAGCAGCGGCGTCAGCGCAATGTTGAGCTTCCACTTCTCGCCGCCAAAGGCCTTGTAGACGCGGGCCGACGAGTAGCCACCGACAAAGCCGAGGATGGTGTACAGCAGGACCATGATGGTGCCGAGCGAGCCGCGGTTTGAGGGCGACAAGAAGCCGAGCAGCGCAAAGACAATGGTGAAGCCGGTCATGACAAAGAGCTGGGCGCCGTTGCCAAGGAAGACGGACAGCAGCAGCGGGTGCGAGGGCGGGCGGAACACGTCGCCGTGCACGAGCTTCCAGCCCGAGTCCTCCTGGACGCCGTCGTCGAGGGCGCTTGTGCCGGACAGGTCGTCCAAGTTGATCTGGTCGAGGCGGTTGTAGCGGGCAATGTCCTTCTTGAGTGTGCGCACCATGACGGACAGGACAGTCAGCACCAGGAACACGACAATGATGGCCGAGTTGATGAGCGAGAACCAGTGGATCTTGGGTTCGACGACGTGGAGGTATTTGTCCCAGCGCGTGGCCCAGGCCGTGTTGGAGGGGGTCCAGTAGACGCTGTAGGTGAACTGCACGGGAGTCTTGCCGCCGGCCTTGGTGTCGAGCACAACGGGTTGGTGCTGCAGCGAGCAGTCGATGGCGTTGGGGTCGTCGTAGCGTAGCGAGCTGGGCTGCACGAGCACACCGACGACGCGCAGCTGATCGGGGTTGCCGCTGACCTCGTGGTACTCGACAACAATGTCGTAGTGGTTGTTGAAGGCGATGGCGTTGTCGCCGTTGTCCTGGCCGATCAGGAAGCCAGGACTATAAAACTCGGTGCCGGTGAGGTCGTCGATGATCTCCTGGCCCGCGGGCAGGCCATCCACAAGCCAGTTAAGGCTGTAGCCCTGCTCGATGAGCAAATTGACAAACTGCGACGACTCAGCCTCGTACGTCACCGCGCACAGCGGCTTGCACGTCTCGTTCTGCGCCATCTTGAGCTCAAAGGGCGACGTCATGATACGGTCGCCAAACAGAATGCTGCCAAGGCTCTCGCCGACGCTCTTGGGCCCGTCGGCCGGCTGGCAGAACTGCAGCGTGGGGTGGTAGTAGTCGTAGGACACGACGGCGTGCAGCATGGCATCGCGTGGCGCCGCGATAGGGCGGATGGCGTTGACGTACAGCGGCACGGTGTCGCCAGGCTGGTAGGAGGTTGGTGCCACGCCGGGCAAGTAGAAAGCCGAGGCCGACTGGGGGAGGGCAGAGAGGAGGAGGGATGCGGCCAGCGCCGCCGCAGAGGACGGCGTGAAGGCGCGTGCGATCATCGTGGCGGTTGTTTTTATTGTCGTATTTTCTGAGTAAGCTGCCGAGAGGCGGGTAGGTCGGGAGATCTTCAGGAACGTCAGGATTTGCTCGTCGGCCGGATTCTGGTTGATGCACAGCTTCCAGCAGTGTCTGTGGGGTCCATCAACTCACATTACCAATGGATCCCGAGGCTGTCGCCAATGGTGCACTCAAACTAGGCGTGCGCCTCGGAAGCCGTTTAAAAGGGGGAGGACAAGACAATGTCGCCTGTTGTGCCACAGCGTTGCGGGCCCGCAGCTGTCATTAATTTCGAATATGCAAAGGTGGAGATGCAAGAACAGCGTGCCGGGTTCTCCTAGTATCGTCGTGGAATGCGTGCAATGTGTAGGCGGTGTGGTTCGGATGCTGTCGATGCTCGTGTTGTAGACGACACGTTTGGCGATGTTGGCCTTTCTGCAGCTCCCTGCTTCGTACCTGCCTGGAGCTTGTACCCGTTTCTGGAGCGCCGCGAAACCCAGCCAGTTACCGTTAGCGTTCTATCAGCTTAGTCATCCACTAAACTCGGGGCTGAGCGTCATCTCCAGCAGGTCGCCTTATCGTTCAGGAGGGTATCCACTGTGTGTTATCGATAAGAAAAAAATTACAGGCGCTCCTGGTTTTGCTAAGAAAAAAAGTGAAAACAGCGATCTTGACAAGCCTCCAACCCGACCTTTTACACGACGCAACCCGAGTTTTCCACACACAACAATTCCAACACAATGGCGACATCCACATTACCACAGCTCCTGGAGTCGCTCCAGAAGTCTGTTGTCTCCGTCTCCGATGCGACCCCGAAGTTGTCGGCGCTCACGCCGCCCGAAGACGGCCTCTCGCTACTCGACGTCAAAAACGAGCTGCTCCTCAGCTACCTCGAGCACACGGTCTTCTTAATACTGCTGAAGCTGCGCAACGTCTCGTCTTCCTCCGATTTCGACACCGATTTGAGCCTCGAGAACTCCGACTTGGGCCAGTCCGTGGTTAAGAAACTGGTCGAGCTGCGCCTCTACCTCGAAAAGGGCGTCCGGCCGCTCGAGGAGAAGCTGCGCTACCAGGTCGAGAAGGCGCTGCGGGCTGCCGAGGAGGTCGAGCGCACGGCCAAGCAAAAGGCAGACGAGGCTGAGGCGGCTGCGGACGAGTCTGACTCCAACTCGGAGTCGGGATCTGGATCGGACGCCGAAGACAACGAGGACAAAGACGAGGGTGCCGCGTTTGGCAACGAAGAGGAGGCGTCCGCCAGCCGTCCGAACCGCGGCGCATTTGTGCGCCCGGCCACGTCGACGGCGGCGGCAACGGCGGCCAAGGCCAAGCTGGGCTCTGCTTCTGAAGATGGTAGCGGTGGTGGCGTCTACCGCCCGCCCAAGATCGCGCCGACCATGATGCCCATGTCGACCACCGACCGCCGCGAAAAGCGCACGCGCGGGCCGCTCAAGTCGGCCACGATGGACGAGTTCATTGCCGACGAGCTGTCGACGGCGCCCATGGCCGAGCTCAGCGTCGGTGCCAACATTGCAGGCCGCGGCCGCCACATGACGACAGCCACGGAGCGCCAGCGCGAGGACGAGCGCCGCGAGTACGAGGAGGCCAACTTTGTGCGTATGCCCAAGGCGGGCAAAAAGGAGCGCGCCAAGCGGGCCGCCGAGACCGGCGGCAGCAGCCAGATGAGCTTCGGCGGCGAGGAGTGGCGCGGCCTGGGCGAGGGCGTGGACCGGATCAACCGTCTGACGCAGCGCAAGAGCGGCGGCGGCGGTGCGGCGGGCACGCGCTCGATGCTGGACAAGAGCCGCAAGCGGGGCATCGACACGATCGACGGGCCCCGGGGCAGCGGTGCGAGCGCCGGCCACGAGGACAGCACAGTGGGCGGCCGCTTCCAGAAGAAGCTGCGGCTGCACCAGGTGGGCCGCCGCGACCGCGGCAAGAAGTGAGGAGCGGAGCCTTCCTACAATGGGCTACGAGAGCCTTGTCATCTAAAAGCATGCTGGAATTGCTTGTTATCAAAATTTGGAGTTTGGAATCATCTGCATATAGAGCCTAATCATACTTTTTCTTTTGGCGCAACACATGTCAGCAAGCTTTTACGAGGGCCTTGTATCACCGTAAGCCATCTTCTTAAACTTGATGTAAATAAATTCGAAAGCGGACAGGATGTCGTCGTCAACAAAGACGCCTTTCTTCAACACATTTGCTACACGTGATCGCCTTCCCCCAAAAATCGGCAGTGCCAGCGCCGAAACTAGCCCCTGTAGAACGGCATAGCGGCCCCACTGCGCCCTGTCTCTAGTAAAGTGCCAGAGTGCCCCTCGCCAACAGAGACGGCTCGAAGCGTTTTTTGCATATTTTCGCGGGGCAACTCCAATCTGGCAGGCACGACCCACGGCCCACGAGGTGACGCATAACTTCCGTTGTGACCAGCGAACACTTTTTTTGCGAAAAGCTTCACTTTTGCGTTCCACCTCGGTTTTTGACCACCAAAGCTGCACGCGACCTCCTCTCGATCCGCACCGAACCCCACCCACGTTACAATGGCTACTGACGCCGCGGCGCCCGCTGCAGCCGCCCCTCCTGTCGCTGCTGCTGCCGACCAAGACATCAACCCCTGGTCGGTGCAGGGCGGCGTCGATGAGAACGGCGAGATTGTCGCCATCGACTACGAGGCAATCAGCAAGTAGGTCCTCTACGTGTGCGCATTCTTTCTTGTGTGCCCTCCTACCCTACTGACACTGGCTGCCAGAAAATGGAGCACGAGCCTCATCGACGAGGCCCTCCTCGAGCGCTTCGAGCGCGTCACCGGCCACAAACCACACCGCTGGCTGCGGCGTGGCCTCTTTTTCAGCCACCGCGACTTTGACCGCATCCTGACGCGCTACGAGCACGGCGACCCTTTCTTCCTGTACACCGGCCGCGGGCCCAGCACGGGCAGCCTGCATTTGGGACACACGATCCCGCTGCAGTTTACAAAGTGGCTGCAGGACGTGTTCGACGTGCCGCTGGTCTTCATGTTGACAGACGACGAGAAGGCGCTGTTCAAGGACGGTCTGGCCTTTGAGGACACGCTGCAGTACGGCATGGACAATGCGCGCGACATTATCGCGCTGGGCTTTGACCAGAAGAAGACGTTTATCTTCAGCGACCTCAAGTACCTGAGCAACCATTTCCTGATGAACGCCTGGGAGTTCTCGCGGCTGGTGACGTACAACCAGGTCCGCGGCGCCTTTGGCTTCGACGGCAGGTGAGTCATGGGGTGGTCCTAACACACAGATATGACCATGTAACGCAGACATAAGCTGACTTCTCCCAGCTCAAACGTCGGCAAGATTTTCTTCCCGTCCGTGCAGTGCGTGGCTGGCTTTGCCACGTCGTACCCCGAAATCTGGGCCGACACGCCGGCCGAGGTGCGCACCAAGGATATTGCCAAGATCGACTGCCTGATCCCCATGGGCATCGACCAGGATCCGTACTTCCGCCTCCTCCGTGACAACTCCCACCGTATGCGCTACCCGTCGCCGAAGCCCGCGCTCATCCACTCCAAGTTCTTGACCGCCCTCCAGGGCGCCGGCGGCAAGATGTCCTCGTCCAACCCCAACTCGGCCATCTTCATGACCGACACCGGCAAGCAGATCAAGAACAAGATCAACAAGCACGCCTTCAGCGGCGGCCGCGAGACCGTTGAGGAGCACCGCGAGCTCGGCGGCAACCCGGACGTCGACGTGTCGTACATTTACCTCACCTACTTCGAGGAGGACGACGCCAAGCTCACCAAGATCTACGACGACTACAAGAAGGGCGACCTGCTGACGGGCGAGCTCAAGAAGCTGGCCATTGAGGTGCTGCAGAAGAACGTCGAGGAGTTCCAGGAGCGGAGAAAAGCCGTCAGCGACGAGGTGCTGGCGTCGTACATGAAGCCGCGCCGGCTGCAGTGGGCCGGCAACCCGAACCCCAAGCCGAAGCCGCCGCCGGAGCCGAAGAAGGGCAAGGGCGACGGCAAGGCAAAGGGTGATGGCAAGGAGAAGAAGCTGGCTGAGCGGCCAAAAGAGTAAAAATGGGGTTGTAGAACGGAGTGGACTTTTTATTTAGTTACGTGTCCTAGCTCATATGTTGTTTAAAATAAATAAATAAATGTAAACAATTATATTGTTCTACTATTGTTGGCTTTTGGAATCTCAGAAAGAGTAAATCTGTAAAATTAAAACATGTCGACAACGTAAAAAAACCCCCGAATTCGAAATAAAGACATAATATTTTGCATGGTCTTTTAAAAAACAAATACGAACACATGTAAAAAAAAAATAGATAAAAAGAAATCAATACATAAAATTTACGACGACTTTTTTGGTCTACCTAAAAGGCAAGCTACCATACGCATAGTTTTTACCTACACAGCCACCTTCTTGTCCAACATGGCCTGGGCGTGCTTCTGGCTCACGTTCATAAACTCAGTCGTGTCGGCATACACACTGAACTCGTCGCCAAACTTTGTCGCATCGAACGACAGGTTTGCCGGACCAAATTGCCACACCTGGTCCGCGGCGATACTCGTGTTAAGCACCACCTGCTGCCAGGGTAGGAGCACAGTCGCATGGTCTGCACGCTGCGGCGAACCGTACTCTTCGAGTACCACGGGCTTTTTCGCACGCGTGCCTGCGTCGGCGTGCTGGGCGATCCAGCGGTCGCCCCAGGAAAAGGAATAGCCCCACGTGCTTGGGTACAAGTGGAAGGTACCGTAGTCGAGCGTCGAGATGTTGAGGTTGCCCCAAAAGTCGACGCCTCCATGGCTCTCGTAGGCAAGCGACGAGGCGTTGTTGGCCTCGCGGTAGCCGGCGTCCGGGCCAAACCACCCCTCGTCGCCGAGCGAGACCATGTGGTGCGGGTCCATGTCTTGCTGCTTGATGTAGGCGGAGGTGTTGGCGGCCCAGCGGTAGATGACGGCCGGGTCGCAGCCTTCGCAGCGGGGCTCGTTGCAGAGCTGCCAGGCAAAGATGGCGGGCGATTTGCGGTAGCGCTCGACGAGAACGCGAATGTAGTCACGATAGACGCGCTGGGCACGGTCGTTGTCGAAAAAGTTGAACGAGACCGACGCATCGGAGCCGCCGTAGGCCGTGGCATAGGATGCAAAGCCACCGAGGTCCGACCAGTTGTTGATAAAGGGCAGCACGAGCTTCAGGCCCAGTCGCTCGGCAGTGGAAACGACGTAGTCAAGGCGCGGCAAGCCGTTCTCGGGCGAGTAGTTGATGAGAGCCGCCTGGTTGGCCTCGGTGTCGTTGGGCGCCGGGTGTTGCTGGAACCAGACGCGGAGCGGGTCGGCCGTGTCGGCAGTCGGGCGCAAGCCGGCGTTGATATCGCCGAAGCCCCAGACACGAACAATTTTGTATTTTGTCTGTTGATGCTGTTTAGTAGAGACACAAAACAATCAAAAGAAAATTGGTATGATGAGGCTCACATCAGCAATTTGCTGCATGGTTGTGTCGACATCTTCATTTTTAGTAAGATGGCCGAGCCACCACGCATTAGTTCCTGGAAATGTTAGAAAGACGAAGTGACGTTTCCATGATCAAATGGTAGAGAGCATTGCTCACCTGCAAAGTAGCCCACGGTCCCGTTGATGTTGAACAGTTGACCAGCTGGTTTGGCAAACGGTTCCTTGGACACGCCGATCGGATACGCTGGCGGTACTTGATGATCGGTGGCCTTGCGAATGGGGCCGAGCTGGGTTGCATTGCCGTCCGCGTGGACAGACATGGCTAGGCCGAGGAAACCGGCGGAGGCCAGATGAAACCTCATGATGATTCAATTGACACGTTGTTGACTGAAAACACACGATGAGAGAACGAAGAAAGTAAACTACGTATGAGCCTACCATGGCGCTCGATTTTGAGGCACATATTTTCCCCAGAGATATTCTCGAGCCAAGAGGATTCAATATTGACTTTGTCTTTCGGCAAAAGAAGGACGGCAGGCAAACGGGCTTGGCTCTCCCGTGCAGAGCCCATCCCCGCTCTAGACCTCATTTATTTGCCCTTCTATGGGGAAAAGGTAAATATGTAGGGGAGCTGAATCACTATAATTGTAAAGATCTTTGCACATTTAATACCGTAAATGGGTTTGTAGTTCATTCTAAAAACGCTTTTATATAATTTCCTCGATGTTCGGGGTATCGTTAAAGTGCCGTCCTTCTTTTGGACGGCGGGCGTGTTGTTTTAAGCGCCATTGTACTTGAGCTGGTGCAGGTGTATTGTACAACTGCAGTCGCAACCTCGAAAGTCCTTTGATCGGTATCCAGCACTTCCTAAGCCGGCCGTAGTGGACCATATGAGGCAGGGCCTGCCCGGGTTCATACCGACTGCCGTCAGTCGATTCTCTCCGCGGCTCGGCATTGTATAAGGTAAGAGGGTGATAATAAACTCGTAACCATCAACCACCTCATCATTCCACATTCGCCAGGATGACCTTGTCGCGGGCGGCGGTCCGCTTGTCGTCCTTCTTGGTGCTGTGCTTGCGGCGGTTCTCGTCCTTGCGCTTGATGGAGCGCAGCATCTCCTGGTTGATCTGGTCGGCCTTCTTGACGACCTTGGGCAGGTGGCGATGGCGCAGGATGCGGCGCACCTCGGGCATGTGCTGGTAGCGCTCCTTGAGCGTGGTGTCGTACTCGAGCTTCTGGCGCTCGGCGGTCGACTTGATGCCCTGGCGCGAGGCCGCCTGGGCGCGCCACAGGCGCACGTTGCCCTCATCGGAGCCCGAGAGCACATAGTTGCCGTCGGGCGTAAAGTTGACGGCGTGGACGCGCGCCATGCGCTTGGTGTGGTAGACGTCGCGGCTCTGGCCGCTGCGGATGTCAAAGAGGCGGATGGTGCGGTCCCAGGAGCCGCTGACGAGCTCGGTGCCCGTGGGGTTGAAATCGAGGGACAGAACGGCGCCGGTGTGGCCCTTTTGGATGTTGCGGGCGCGGCCCATCTGGCGCATGTCAAAGTGGTAGATGTTGTAGTCTTCGCTGCCGACGGCAAAGTTGAAGGCCTCCTGGGGGTTCCAGGCGAGGTCGTTGCAGGCAAAGTTGAGGACGGTCTTGTGGATGGGCGAGGAGGTGCGTAGGTCGTAGAACACCAGACTGCGGTCACTGCCGCAGGAGCCGAGCAGGCTGGTCTCGACCTGGTTGAGGCGGACAGTGGTGATGGTGTCGACGGAGTGGGGCCAGGCGAGGGTCTCGGAGACGGTGGGCGTCGGGCGGCCGAGGTCGTAGACGAAGATGCGCGAGGAGCCAGAGACGACGGCGGTCGGGGATGTGCGGTGGCTGGTGATGGAGGTGAAGGCGCAGTCGCCGAGGCCCGAGGTGACCTCGCCGGAGACGGCGTCCATGACGGTGATGTTGCGGTCGGTGCCACACTATGCTGTTAGTAAGGAGCGAAGATGTGAAATGGGGGGAGGAAATGGCTTACAGAAACAAGATAGCGGCCGGCCTGGGTCTTGATCCACGAGATGCCCTTTATGAGGCCCTCATGTGCCTTGGCTTTTTGCGTCTCTTCCCGTGTCGGCAGGTCCCAGATCTTGATGATGCCGTCGGCGCTCGCAGACGCCAGGCGGTCGGTGTTCTCGAGGTCCTTGGCGAGGCAGTAAACGCCGTCCTGGTGGCCGACGCCGATCTGAGCGACAAACGGTGCCGCAAACATGCGCTCCATCTTGGCCGCCTGCAGGGCACGGGTGTATTCGCGTGCCCGCTCGAAGGGGTGCAGCGCCGGGTCGTGGTTGCGCTGCTGGTGCTGCGACGACGCCGCGGATCGATTTAAAACTTTGATTTTCTGGAGGAGGCAGTGTTAGTTATGGACGACTAATAGAGGCGGCCGGGGACGCTGCACATACCATGGTGGCTGTGGTGGTGAACAACGCTGGGAGAGTGGTTATCGAGGTTGAAGTCCAAGTTCGTGAAGCATCTCGAGGAACTCAAAAAAATATTTAACTCCTGGCAGAAAAAACATAGGACGGCAGTATTCGTGCATGCCCCACATTTATATCTGGGTGAAAGACCCGTAGCTCTACACCGCCAAAACTCCATTTAAACGAAGCACGTGACAGATCTACTACTTATGTAAGCAGAAAAAGGCCCGACGTCTCAACATCACCATTTGTGCTTTTCGCCACGCTCTGTGTAATGTAAAGGCCCAAAAATACCGAGTTACATGTGAATTTTTATTGTACTCATCGCATATTGGAGAGCACCGATAAAATTCCCTTGATCCTTTCAACTCTCCCCCCTTGTCTCTCGGCATACCACCGCGATGTCTCCAGTTGAGCCTCCAGTCTAGACCATAGAGCAGAAACAACCGGCTTGGCATCACACTCGCATTTTTGTCACTGTTCAGAAGTCGTGTTCTGATTCGAAAGTTTGTGCGACGACGACCCGTCGACAGAATGCTGTGATGGGGCATGCCCGCCGCCAAGCCGACAAAGGCCCGTTGGCCTGGAGCCATCTCCGCCGTCCTTATCCTCAGACCGTGACTTGCTGTCGTTGGAAGTCTCCTGAAGGCGAAAAATAAACTTATTATGTTTAAAAAAAGCAAATGTAAAATGCGACGAAGGGTACACTTGAATAAGAAGGTCACGAAGTACCCCCAACACACCCCATAGATGTACCAGCAAAGGTTGGCAGTACAAAAAGCTACAGTGTCGATCTTCCCCGCTGATCGTGACGCCATGGATACGACAAATCCCAGGGTTTTTGCTCCTACGGGCCGGCCGTCTTATCTTAGTTTTTTTGGCCCGTTTGACGCGGTAACACCTCGAAAAAGTAGAGTTTTGTAGTCAAATTACTATTGACAATAACACATGCTCACTCGATGTATCTTCGTACTTGGATGGTAGTGACGAGTTTTTGCGGGGAAAGGACCAGAAAAACGGACGAAAAGACGAAAAGACGGCCTTGGCCGATGCGTAGAAGCTTCGATGCGACGTCGACAGAGCGAAATGTCGCAGAGCAGGTAATTGAGCTCGTGTCACATATAAGTCGATTGCACCCCAAGTTGTTTTACTTTCTTTTCATCATTGGCAACTTTTCGGCATTTTATTGTTGGTGATCATAGCATTGGAGCTATCAATCGCAGCAAGCATCACTATAACGGCTTATACGACGAACTACACATTCCATCCGAGTTTTCTCGCCACAGCGGCCATATTACTATCCCACGAACCGAAAACGCTCCTCCAACCACTTGTCTCACCGCAGACATGGCGATGCGACGCCTGGCCCATGTGCTGGCCGTCGATGCCGAGCCGGGGCTGACGGCCACACAGTTGATGGTAGCTACCGCCATCTTATTTCAATGCGATCGTGTGCCATGTCACGAATACTAATGTTGTGCCTCTGTGCCTGTGCTCCAGTTGACGAACCATGACTTGAAACCCGTCGAACCGGCCCGTCGTCAATGGGGCTCGTGGAACTTTGTTGCCTTCTGGATCAGCGACGCCTTCAACATCAACACGTGGATGATTTCGGGCAGCATGGTGACCGACGGCCTGTCGTGGTGGCAGTCGTGGATCTGCGTGTGGCTGGGTTATTTCATTGCGGCCAACTTTGTGTGTCTCACGGGCCGCATCGGTGCCGTCTACCACATTGGCTTCCCCGTCGTCAACCGCGCGTCCTTTGGTATCTGGGGCAGTCTGTGGCCGGTGTTTAACCGCGCCGCCATGGCCTGCATCTGGTATGGCGTACAGTCGTACATTGGCGGCAACTGCGTTTACCTCATGATCCGGGCCATCTGGAAGAGTTGGGTGAGTGTCCCGAGAGTGCTATTGAAACACATAACACCAGACGCGAAAATGTTCTAACACCACTCTTAGGACCGCACGACCATCCACAACACCTTCTCCCCTGACTCGGGCACCACCACCGCCGACTACGCCTCCTTCTTCATCTTCTGGCTGTGCTCGCTGCCCGCCCTCTGGTTTCCCGTCCACAAGATCCGCCACCTCTTTACGGTGAAGGCCTACTTTGTGCCCTGCGCCGGCATCGCCTTTTTTATCTGGACGCTTGTGCGCGCCGGCGGCGCTGGCCCTGTTGTGAAGCAGGGCTCCACCCTCACCGACTCTGCCCTCGGCTGGGCCATTATCAAGGGCATCATGAGCAGCATCGCCAACTTTGCCACCCTCATCGTCAACGACCCGGATTTTACGCGCTTCGCCCGCCGGCCCCGCGATGCCCTCTTCCCGCAGCTTATCACCATCCCCGTCAGCTTTGGGGTGACCAGCTTTATTGGCATCTTTGTCAGCTCCGCCTCGCAGGTGATTTATGGTGACCCCATCTGGAACCCTTTGGACATGCTCGACAACTTTATTACCGACGGCGGCTCCGCCCAGCGCTTCGGCGTCTTTGTCATTGCCCTGGCGTTTGCCCTCGCGCAGCTCGGCACTAACATTGCCGCCAACTCCGTGTCGGCCGGCACCGACCTGACGGCGTTGCTGCCGCGGTTTATCAACATTCGCCGCGGCGGCTACATTTGCGCCGCCGTCGGCCTCGCCATGTGCCCCTACACGCTGCTGACGAGCAGTAATCAGTTCACGACGTACTTGTCGGCGTACTCGGTGTTTCTGTCGTCGATTGCCGGTGTCATGGTGTCCGACTACTACGCTGTGCGTCGCGGTTACTTGGAAGTGCGCGCGTTGTACGACGGCCGCGCCGAGGGTCCCTACTTTTACTGGAAGGGTTTCCACTGGCGTGCGTACGCCGCGTACATTTCGGGCATCCTGATCAATGTAGTCGGTTTTGCGGGGGCCGTGGGCCGCGAAGTTCCCACCGGTGCGAGGTACATTTACAACCTCAACTTCTTCTGCGGCTTCCTGGTGTCCTTTGGCGTGTACTGGCTGCTGTGCCGCTTGTGGCCGGTGCCGGCGTGCAGCGCCGACGGCAAGTGGATGGAGGTGGGCGACGCCATTGACGACGACCTGCAGCTGGCGTACGAGGATAGTCGGGATGGCAGCGGGTATGGCGGCTATGGGTACAACGACAAGTACGGAAATGTTGGTGCGGGTGGACCAGACGTGCCTGACGAGAAGAAGGCCGACAGGCGGTCCGGGGCGCTCGGTTCTGGCTCGGACGTGAATGTGTAATGTCGATATGTGGTTGGGAGGGAGTATTGGACACGAAATTGAACATCACAAAACAATATGTAGCAGAATGGAATCAAAAGCATTTCGCGTGTGCACGACGAACGGAGTGGAAAGAAGAAAAATGTACAGATGCATTCAACGCCAACGGAAATCAAACAGACGGAAGGAAAACTAGAAGAGCAGACCATGTACACCAAACGCCCGTCGTCCCTGTTTTATGTAGTGCCAAAACAAGAACAGACAAAAACAAAAGCCACCCCAGTGTGCCGAACAAATCGCTAGGGTATTTTTCCATCCTGCGCCCCAAACCAAACACGAAAGAAAGAAGGAGAAACGAAGAAGAAAAAAGTAGAAAGGACCGCATTCAAATGCATTACCCACACCACCGCGCTCCTCCTTACTCGACCACATCCGGCCGGTGCTGTCCGTACATCCGCACCCGGTAGAAGCACGTGTGGTCCTGGTCGCCGTAGTTGGACACGGCGCGGATGATGATGTGGTCGGTCGTGGCGTCAAGCGTCTCCAGGTCGGGCGGCAGACGGAAGATCTGGGCCTCGCCGCTGCCGCTGCCTGCGACACCCCCGGCCTTGGTCGCTTCAAAGGTAAACTCGCCGACCTTGACAAAGCCAAAGCCAAAGAGGGGCTCACGGTCGTCGGTGTCGGGGAACTGGCTCATGCTCCAGTCCTGCAGCGGCCGCTGCTGCGCGTAATCGGTGATTTGAATCCACACCTCAAGGTCCCTGGGCGTGGCGCCGGGGTCGAGTGTGGCCGACGGACTGATGTGCTCCAAGACCAGGAACTGTGGCAGGATGCGCAGGCCGAGCTTGATGCCAATGTCTGTCGGGCCCTGGCCGTTGTGGCTCCTATGCGTTGACGGCGCCCGTAACCTACTGCTGCCCTTTGTCGCACCGCACCAGCAGTCGCCGTCCTGCTCCCATGGCGCAAAGATGGCGGCCGCGTACGGGACACCAGGTGCTGGACCCGTATCACCGCTGCCGCCGGCCAGTTTACCAAACAGAGACTTGGTGGGCTCGTAGGGCGGGCTCGAGAAGTGATGGTTGATCGTGGCCCCGTGGTGGGGCGTGAAAAAGTTGATCTGCTGGATGAGGTCCGCATCCCAGTGGGCCTTGATCTTGCCCCGGGCCATGGCCTCGAGCTGCGTATCGCTGATGATTCGGCGAACAAGTTGGTCGACGAGCGACGTGACCTCGCGCTTGCTCATGCCACCGCTACCGGCAACAGCCGTCGTCGAAGGCGGAACCTCTGCCGGCGAGTTTTGTGCCAACGACAAGGCAGAAGCCGCGACCCGGGCAGCCTCCACGACATGCGTCTCCAGGTCTGCAATCTCGCCCTTGATCTCGAGCCGGTGCTCGACAAACGAGTTCTGCAAATGCTGTAAAAATTCTTGCCGGGACACGAGGACCTGCTTCGCCCCGGGCGAGGCCGCAAGCAGGTGAGCTAGTTTCGCAACCTGGCTGTCCGAGAGCCGGTCAATGACTTCGCTGTAGTCGATTTCCGTGGGAGGTGATGGCGTAGCATGGTCCTTAGCAGCGTGGACACCGAGGATGTCCTGGACCTTCTTCTGGTTTTGCCGCAACCACGACTCGAAATTCTTGGACACTGTGGTCGCGACAGCCCCTTCGACATCGGCGATCGAGATGGCCTTCGTGTTCGGGTCGGCCAAAAGGCCAGCTGACTGCAGCTGGCGCTTGATAGCGGTCAACTGTATATCCGAGATCGCCATGGAACCGTCCTTGTTCCAGATCAGGCTGAAGATGTCCTTGTCGGCTTGCATGTTGTCTTTCAGAGCGTGCCAAAACTCCTGCGCGATGACGGGGCGGCCGTGTCTGTCGAGTTCCATGTGCACCACATGAGGCAGAATACGACCGATTCGTTCAAGAGCGTCGCTGTGCAGACGGTCTGCATGCTTCAGCTGCGCGATCTCGTTGGCGTGGCTCAGGATGAGGCCATTCATACGGGCGAACTCCTCGTCGCTGATGGCGCCAAGGGGGTGCACCAGCGCAAATGGCACAAGCTGGCGAAGGTTGCTCCGCCAGTCGCTCCCGTACCAATGGAGGCGGTTGTCGACCCGGTATCCTTTGTAGAGCTCGGCCGGCGATGTCGAAACGACAAAGACGCGCAGAGTTACGAGTCCCACCACAATCAGCGTAATGATCATGGCAAGTACATTTGCCAATTGACCAAGACTCGACAGGAACCCCAAAAAGCCCTTCGTTGGTGCAGTAGATTTAGGTTTTAGAATGTCGGCATCTTCGGTGTTTGTCCGTTGCCTCTCTTCAGCCACCGGTTGGGACTGTGCTCTTGGTGTACGCCTCCGGCCCAGCAGACTCCTTGCCGACGCAACCGTCTCGACGTCGTTATCGTTAGAGGCGAGCTCGTCTTGTGATGGGTCGCGCGATGGCCTGAACAAGCTCTTCCGGTTTCGCATGCTGAATCCCGGCCCCGGCGTGGCGATGCGCGATTTGGTAGATTTTGCAGCACCAAGGGCAGCACCATTCGGTGTGCCGGTTGCTGGCTGTGCTGTTGCTGGTTCAACCTGCTGGGCATTTGCAGCACTTTTTGCACCCGCTCTTGAACCGCTGCGAGGTCTGGCGGAGTCTGCCGCTATTGTTCCTGGACTCGCATCCAGCAAGAGGTCGTCGGATCTGGGTCGGATGAACCGGAACTGTGGGTATGCCTGGCGGATGGCCTCATCGTCGGGCTCTTCATGGGTGGTGGTGGTTGAGATGCGCCGTGCTGAGTTGAGAATGTTCTGGAGGATGTTGGATGTTTTGGAGACGACGCTGGTGGTTCGTGCCGGGACGACTGGCGTGAAGATTTGTGTTTCCGCAAAGAGCTGCTCTTCTGCCGCAAAGTCTACTTCTGGTGATGCGTCCCGTGGTTCCCGTGGCTGTGATGTCTCTGTTGATGCCCGTGACGACCGGGTCGTAGCTGCAGGTTGTGCTCTGCGTCCTGCTCAACGATAAATCAGATTATTAGTACATGAAACATGCGCTTTGCATAGTCGATAGAGAGAATACTTACGCCGAGAGCTCTGATCGGACGCGCTGGTCGCCTCGGATTCTCTCTCGCCGGTCGGTTCTCTTACGAGCTCCACCGACTCGAGAGTTTCATCCGTCGGGCGCGACAAGATTGGCGGCGGCGGCGGTGCGGCAGCCTGACTTGTCTGTGTCTTCTCGGCCTCGGATCGCCGGCGTTTCTGCTGCTCGGCCTCGCGCTGCGCGCGCTCCCGGGCGTCGTTTTCGTTGTCCTGCTCGACGGCATCGACGACGTGGCTCAGCGCGCTCGAAAAGTTGTACCGTTGCCGCGCAACGTTTTGTCTCGTGGGTAGGATCGTTGGCGGCGAGCCGTAGGCCGAGCTGTACTTGGCTGGTCCGGGTGACATGCCGCGGCCCACGGCGGTGTGGACGGATTGCGGCTGGACATTGTCGAGATGTGAATTGTCGAGGGGCCCGCCGGCTTCTGAGCTGCCGTCGAAGAGCAGGCTCGACGACGTCACGCGTGTCGATCGTCTCGGAGGCATGGTGAGGGTGTGAAGTCGAGGTGATCGTGATCGTTACGACATGTAGTGAATGGAGGCAGTCGGATTCGGCGGGAGAGATGAGATTCAAACTGTTTTGATCGCGTAGCTGGAAGAGTCTAGCTCGATGCTCGGTGAATGCTGCACGTATTCTGTCGCTTGCGACGTTCGTGAAAGAAAAGCGATGCAAATTCGAACTGCCCTTTCGACGCCGGCATGCGCATCAAATAAATGACAATACGACAGCCGCGATGCAAAAGTCGATAGCTTGTTTGCGAACAAGGGGCCTGGCCGCTTCTTTCTTGTCGAGTCCCGCAAGCGGCAGGGTGCGAGAAGGGTGCGAGACAAAGGACGACAGAGAATAGGAGGCAGAAGACGGCAAAACAAAACAAAAATAAACTGTTGGGCAAAGGGCGAAACCAACAGCCAGACGATCATCAAAGAAAACAGGGGCGACAATGGAAGCTCAGCAGCCTGCTGCCATTTTATTGATGAGGGCCCTGTGTTTTCTTTGTTTGCGCGCGCCTGGTCGGAGAGGCCTCGACGTGACAAAACAGAGAAGGGTTCGTGATGCGTTGTGTGATGCGCCGGGGGTGGTTGGGGCCGATGAACCGGGGTAAGGTCGGTGAAGCTTGTCGTTCTGTTCTTTTTTGCCCTTTTTTTTATCTGTTTATTTTATTTCTTTATTTTTCCGGGTGCAGCCAAGCAGGGCGGTATTACTTGGTCAACGCGTCGCTCCAGCAAAGGGAAGCAGCGGCGCGTCCGTGCTTTCCTTCATGGGTGAGTGCTAGGCCGGATACGGACGACCCCACGTTTTGGTGCTAGCCCCGCTGGAGAACAGCAGGTGCGATGCGCTCTGCGGTCTGGGCCAGACCAGCATCGTTCCTTCTTCCATCTCGTCAAACATCTTCAATCGCAAACAATTAAAAACGTTGGGAGGAAGTCGCGACCGTGAAAGAAATGTTCCGACTCAAAGGAGTTTAACCCGCATTAAGCACCCCGTTATAACGATGCCCCATGTGCGTGCGATTCGCTGCTGCGGTGCCCCCGATGTTCCCCGTACCACGCCACGTTCATCTCTAGTAAACGACTGCAAGGATGCACGAGGGACACAATGACGTGCGGCCGTGATTTAGTCCCATTGGAGCTGCGTAGAATACGAGCAGTGAGAGAGCGGTGGCAGGTGAGGGACAAGCTAACGTTACTATTACTGCGAGAATTTCTGAACGGCGTGGCCGTTTCTACTGCGGCGGGCGCTTGTAACAAAGCGGGCATGGCAATTTACACGGAACCCCCGCAGCAGCTCTTTCTTTGCGCCTATTTCGCCCGTTCTTTTTATATCTCGACCACCGTCTCCTTTTCTCTCCTGATTGAATTTGACGGGTTACGACTACAACGAAACCAATTGGCCTTTTCTCTCCCAATCCCCTCTTTAAACAAACATCTGCAACCATGGTCGTCGGAACCGTGCTGGTGACTGGGTAAGCCAAGCCCCTTTAGCCCCTCCAAACAGAGCCGTCTCCAAAAGTTTCCCCACCAACGAGCAGCAAAGCACCGCGGCGCATTGAGCCAGTTGGTCCCTGAAGTGTTGTGAATAGCGTTTTTACTGACGTTGGCACTCTCCTTACAGTGGCACCGGCTACATTGGCTCGTTCACGTCGCTCACGCTCCTCCAAAACGACTACGATGTCGTCATCGTCGACAACCTGTACAACTCGTCCGAGGTCGCGCTCGACCGCATCGAGCTCATCAGCGGCCGCCGGCCGGCGTTTCACAAGGCCGATGTGACGGACGAGGCGGCGCTCGACGCCGTGTTCCAGGCGCACCCGGCCATTGACAGCGTGATCCACTTTGCGGCGCTCAAGGCCGTGGGCGAGTCGGGCGAGATCCCCGTAGAGTACTACCGCGTCAACGTGGGCGGCAGCATCACGCTGCTGCGTGTGATGGAGCGGCACGGCGTGTCCAACATTGTGTTCTCGTCGTCGGCGACGGTGTACGGCGACGCGACGCGGTTCCCCAACATGATCCCCATCCCCGAAACGTGCCCCACGGGCGCGACCAACACGTACGGGCGCACCAAGTCGATGATCGAGGACGTGATCACGGACCAGGTCAACGCGCAGCGCAACAACGCCAAGAAGGCCGGAAAATCGGTGGAGGACGAGAACCGGTGGAACGGCGCGCTGCTGCGCTACTTCAACCCGGCGGGCGCGCACCCGACGGGCCTGATGGGCGAGGACCCGCAGGGTGTGCCGTACAACCTGCTGCCGCTGCTGGGCAAGGTGGCGACGGGCGACCGCGACAAGCTGCTGGTGTTTGGCGACGACTACGCCTCGCGCGACGGCACGGCCATCCGCGACTACATTCACATTCTGGACCTGGCGCGCGGCCACCTGGCGGCGCTCAACTACCTACGCGAGCAGAAGCCCGGCCTCAAGACGTGGAACCTGGGCTCGGGCCGGGGCAGCACGGTGTTTGAGATCATCAAGGCGTTCAACACGTCGGTGGGCCGCGAGCTGCCGTACGAGGTGGTACCGCGGCGGGCGGGCGACGTGCTGGACCTGACGGCCAACCCGGCGCTGGCGAATAAGGAGCTGAACTGGAAGACGGAGCTGACGATGGAGGATGCCTGCAACGACCTGTGGCGGTGGGTCGAGAACAACCCCAAGGGCTACCGGCAAGATCCTCCGGCGAAGCTGCTGGAGGCGCTGAAGAAGAACAACTGAGGGGACGAGAGGGTTTTCTTGTTCCTTGACTCGCTTTGTTCCATTCTGTTTAAAGATGGGAGGCCTCGTTGAACGGCCTCTGTCCATGCATTCATATTTCTAGCCACTGCTTTTTTAGAGACAGCACATCATCGCATTGCCATCTAGTAGAGAAAAAGAGGAGAGCGAATAGAAAGTTGCTTTGTAATGGCAGCATAGTTTCAAAGAAGAATTCACGATGCACACAATCATAACAAGGGCGTTAATGCAACGTCATCTAGGCACGATGTTCATTCTTCTTCACGGGCAGGCCTAGACCGCGGTAGCCTAGCAAGACTGCTGGTCACGAAAATGCATTGCCGTGAATATATCGAAATGGGTGCGGCTGAGATGCACTAGGGGCCTGGTAGGGCAGTCTTCTTGAATTGCCCGTTATGCAACAAGGCTGACCGAACGCCACAATCAGTTGGCCGCAACATCGGAGAATGAGGGCCAAGTACGGAGTATTGTTGCGGTTGCAGTTTGTCGAGATGTCCGAATTTCGCCTGCCAATGAATGGCCTTCCTCTTACGTCTTAAGTGTGCTGCGACTAGTATCGCACCATTGCAGAATATCGGACAATGTCGAGAACTTGGCGATTGCTGACACTGTCGCTACTGGCGGCCCGCACGTCCCGTACGGGTTTGTTGGTAGTTTTGGTGCATCGGCTTTCGCCGGCGTCGGCTTAAGCTCTAGGTTTGTGAGGGGAATTTCCTTGGCCCAGTGTCTCTATCTTTCAAAGTTGGAGGAAAAGGAGGAGGGGCTGCTAGCTCTATGCTATTTATCGCTTCTTGTCCACTTGTCGACCACATGTTGCCTACTTATCGCTCCGTTTTGGGTAAGCTGTGCCGAGCTGCAGAAAGGTGTATTTAAACAAACAAAAGGACGTCGATCCCGTCAACCTTGACAACTTGCTCGTAGCTTGGGCAACATACAACATTAGAACATAACAGAATTATTGCAGAGCGTTTCATACAACTCTCATATTCCTCAATTCAGACACACCCAACTCCACATCTTGAATCGACTCTACAATATGCCGAACGTTGTCGTTATCGGGTACGTTCAGAGTGCAGAGTTACGAACGTCATACCATACTTTGACAGACTCACTAACACACCCAGTGCCGGCGTTGCGGGCTTGACGTCCGCCCTGCTGCTGGCCCGTGACCCCAAGAACCGCGTCACGGTCGTGGCCCGCCACATGCCGGGCGACTACGACATTGAATACACGTCGCCGTGGGCGGGTGCAAATGTTTTACCGTGCGTACCACCTGCCCAGGAGGGTGTCGAGGAGAAGCTAGAGGAGAAGAAACCCAAAAAGAGGAGCAAGCACAAGAAGAGAAAGAACAAGCCACAGCAAAAGAATGCACCCCCATCTAACAAGGAACCAGAATGAGCGATGCGCCCGGCAGCCGGTGGGAGCGCGAGACGTGGCCGGAGCTGAAGCGGCTGGCGGCCGAAGTGCCCGAGGCAGGGATTCACTTTCAGAGTATGCCCCCAGGCCCCTAAGGAATATGTACTGGGCGGTTCTTTGGCTAACCGCACGCAGAGGCCCTCGTCCTGCGCAGAGCGAAAAAGGCACCGGCCGACGGCGAAGAGGCACCCGCACTGTCCAAGGCCCTGTTTGACGACGACCCCTGGTTCCGCACGCTCATGGACGACTACCGCGACCTGCCCGCCGACGAGGTGCTGCCTGGCTACGCTTCGGCGTCCGAGTTCACGTCGGTGTGCATCAACACGGCCCTGTACCTGCCGTGGCTCGTCGGCCAGTGCCGCGCGCTCGGCGTTGTGCTCCGGCGGGCGGTGCTCAAGCACGTGACCGAGGCGGCGTCCTACGCAAACCTGCAGGTGCAGCCGGATGGCACCACCGCGAAGAACACCGCGGTCGACCACGACGACATCATCGTCGTCAACTGCTCCGGCCTGCTGGCCTGCCGCCTGGGCGGCGTCATGGACGCGGCCGTGCAGCCGGTGCGCGGGCAGGTGGTGGTGGTGCGCGACGAGCTGAGCCCGATGCTGACGAGCGACGACGTGGGCGACAGTTACGGCGAACCCCCGACCAACGAGATCCTGTACAACATGACGCGGGCGGCGGGCGGCGGCACGGTCATTGGCGGCACGTACCAGGTGGGCAACTGGGATAGCCAGCCGGACCCGAACACGGCGCTGCGGTTGCTGACGCGGATAGCGGCGGTGCACCCAACGCTGCGGGCGGCTGGCAAGACGGCGGCGGACCTGGACGTGATCCGGCACGGTGTGGGCTTGCGGCCGTACCGGGAGGGCGGAGTGCGGCTGGAGTCGGAGCAGATCGACCTCGTGGAAAGCAAAGGCAGCGGCAAAGTCTGGGTGGTGCACAACTACGGCCACGCGGGCTGGGGCTACCAGGGGTCGTACGGGTGCTCGCAGCGGGTCGTGGAGCTGGTGGGCGAGATTATCGCAGGGCAGGTACCCAAAAGCAAGGAGCTTCCGATCGTTGGGAAGACCATTGAGTAGGCGGGAGAGTGTAGCTTGAATGTAAGGAGCATCCCAAACAATGTTTAATATGAAAATACGTGAATTGCCGTTTTAGTGCCCATCCGAAGCTAAATTTGGGTGTCGTGGCCACTATTAGCCAGGGGGCGCGCCCCACTAAAATGTTCCAACGGTAACGCGACTTCAGAAGCTCCTCAACCTCCATTCAATCTTCTTTCAACCTCGACCCTGAGATTCGCAGCTGCGACAACGTCCACAATCCGACGACGCAGATCACCCATGATATCGCCGAACTGACTCAACGACACTCTTTTATTTTCGTTCGCTCGCCCAACCGACAGCATGGCACCGCCGGCGCCCCCGAAGTCTCCAAAGGCTTCGTCTCCTTCGACCTCCTCCCCTCCTCTCTACCTCCAGGCTGTTCGGTTCGTGCTCGACGTGCTCACCGGCCGCAGCGCTCTGTCCGTGCTCGTGCCCTTTGCGCTCTTTGCGCTCGACGCGGTGCTCTGCGGCTTGGTGATCTGGAAGGTGCCCTACACGGAGATCGACTGGGTCGCGTACATGGAGCAGATCGGCCAGTTCGTGGCGGGCGAGCGCAACTACACGCAGATGGCCGGCGGCACGGGCCCGCTGGTGTACCCGGCGGCGCACGTGTGGGTGTACACGGCACTGTACTACGTGACGGACGAGGGCCGGAACATCTTGCTGGCGCAGCAGATCTTTGCGGGTGTCTACTTGACGGCGCTGGCGCTGGCCATGGCCTGCTACTGGGGGGCGAGGGTGCGTACACTGTGTGCATGTTAAAGTGTAATTTGATCCTGTCTAACATTCTGTCCAACTACCAGGTACCCCCGTACGTCTTCCCACTCCTCATCCTGTCGAAACGGTTGCACAGCATCTACATGCTCCGGTGCTTCAACGACGGCATCGCGGCGTTGTGCCTGTGGGCGGCACTGTTCTGCTTCCAGCGCCGGTACTGGTCGCTCGGCATGCTGGCGTACGCCTGGGGCCTCGGCACCAAGATGAGCCTGCTGCTGAGCCTGCCTGCTGTTGGTGTGGTGCTACTGTACGGTCGCGGCTTCCGTGGCGCCCTGCGTTTGGCCATCGTCCTTCTCCAGGTCCAATTCGCCATCGCCATTCCCTTTTTGTTGGACAACCCGCGTGGCTACCTCGGCCGCGCCTTTGAGCTGTCGCGCCAGTTCTTCTTTCGCTGGACCGTCAACTGGCGGTTTGTCGGCGAGGACGTCTTCCTCAGCAAACCCTTTACGCTGGGCCTGCTGGGTGTGCACGCCGCGCTGCTCGTCCTGTTTGCCACCACGCGCTGGCTGCGGCCTGCCGGTGTGACGTCGGTGTCCACCCTCGTGTCCTTCGTCACACCCTTTTTCGGATTCGCTTCGCCGTTCTCCGAGAGCGAGGAGGCCTTGCTTTCATCCCGCGCCGCGTCCCCGCGCTTCGTGCTCACCACCGTGCTGACGGCCAACCTCGTGGGCCTGCTGACCGCCCGGTCGCTGCACTACCAGTTCTATGCCTACCTGGCCTGGACGACACCGTATCTGCTGTGGCGCAGCGGCGCGCACCCCGTCGTGCAGTACGCCCTGTGGGCCGCGCAGGAGTGGGCGTGGAACGTGTTCCCCAGCACGCCCATCAGCTCGGGCGTCGTGGTGGCCGTCATGGCGGCAACGGTTGGGTTGGTGTGGTGGGGAGCCACCGAGGAGTATGCGCCGGTGATCTGGGAGAAGGAGAAGAAGGAGGAATGAGGCCGTTGTGTACATTGTATCATTTTCTTCTGTCTTCCATCAATTTCGATCACTCCTCTTCGTTGTCCTCCTCTTCGTCGCTTGGGGGCATTTGGCCGACAAGGGAGTCGTCCGTCTTCGTCTTGGTGGCCGCAGCCGGGGCGTACGGCCAGTAGGGCGCCTGGACCCAGTCCTCGGGATTACGCACGACATTGACAATGGTGCCCACGACGCGGCTGCCCCTTTTCAGGCTCTCAGGCGCCTTGGCGAGGTCGACCAGCACAACGCTGTGGCGGGCGACGCGGACCGTGTTGTGGAAGGCCGAGTGGAGGTCGACCAGCACGCGGTTTTTCTTGGCTTCTTTGGGGGTGCTTTCGCTGTCGTCTGCCTCCACGTTGCCGCGGACACCCCCGTTGCAGGTCTTGCCGCCGCGGTCCAGACAGCTGCCGTTGCACCGGCCGACGCCGCCGCAGCCGACACGGCCCATGCCGCTGAATGTGGCGGCGCCACCGCGCACGGGCTTGGTTTTGCCGCCTCGGCCACCTCGCGCTGCCTTGCCCCCCTTCACCGGTTTCTCCTTTGTCCGCTCCGTTCCGTTGGTAGCACCCGATTTCAAGGCCAGGGCGGCACTGCTGTCGGGCAGAATGACCGTGTAGCGGCCGTTGCCCTCAGCCATGAAGACGCGGGCGAGCGACTGGGTCGCGGTCAGGGCGGCCGGCGGCGTGGTGCCGTTGACGTCGACCTCGGGCTCGAATGTCGGATCGGAAGACATGGTTGTGTTTTTGTGGGTGTGGAGGTAGTTGTGAGTCGTGATACCCAAGATGTTTGTCGTGGAAGTTGTTGACTTTGATCTTTAATTTTTCACATTCACAAAAGTTTAATTAAGTGGTTAAATGCACAGTCGTGTTGACTACTCGTATTGTGTGATATGTACTGCAATTAGAGCTGGATTCTGCCACATTGTTTTTTGGCGGTGTGCGATTGGCCCTCTGAAAAAGGTGTTGCCCCCCACCTTCCAGTTCACGCACGGGCCACTCCCGAGAGCTAACTCGGAGCTTGCTCCCATGTCGACATCTCGACCCTGAAAATAGCTTCAACCTTTCTTCTTCGCGTCCACCCCCCAGTCCACCCTTTCTCCCGTGAACACGCTACGACATACTTCGGGACGAGAAATTTCCCCGGAGACGACCCGGTAGGTGTCTCAATATCTAATAATAGCCCTTTATTGGGTTGTCTACAAATGCTCCGGAAGAAGAGTCCATGCCTGCATCTTCCGTAATCCGCGGAATGATGGCTTTCGTCCTCGCGCAGTAATGGACGGCGGTCACGCAAAACTGATTCATTGATGCAAGTCGCCGTCGTTAACATTCATCACGTTTGCCAAGTTTTGTTGTTCCGTATTTCCCCTCTTTTTGTGACTCTTCGGCATGCCTGCATTATCAATCAAAGAAAACGAAGCACGACCTGGACAGCTCAGACCGACACCGGTAAGATTTTCAAGGTCAGCAGAACATACAATTTTTTCGATTGTGTTGTCCTTGTCGAACATCGACTATGTTCAGCTCTCCACAGATTCATGGGGTACGAGTGCAGCTGATATGGCATCGAGAGGGGTAGCAGATATCGTATTTGTCAAATGCAGGGCAGTGCACGATATCCGTTTGTCAGAGAAACAGAAACGTGAAAGTGTGGAAAAGGAAAAGAGAAAGGGGGAAAAGTTCACGATGCAACACGGTCAGGGTACCATTATTATGGCCGGCCAGCTGGACAGGGTAAGGGAGGGGTGTTCTAACGAGCTTCTGCCGAGATTTTGCCCGCCGACAGCAGGTTTGCCCGAACAGGAAAGATCGTGAAAAGGAACGAACACGAAGAGGAGGGAAAGAAAAGAAAGAAGCAAAGAGGGAAAGCTGAGGCGAAAACAGCGAAAAAATGCATTCTTTGGTGGAGCGGCTTCGCCCGATTGGGAAAGTCCGCGTTGCTTGGCCCTGCATGGGCACTTACACCAAAACAAGACCGCAAGCTAGCTGTTTTTTTCTGGCACCTCTCTACTTCGTACTTTCGCTCTTCTTTTCCCACGTCCCCGTGTCGTCTCCCTGTCTACGATAACAAAAAAAACTTAAAGGGAATAATAGGAACAGCTGACAAAAAAGGACCGACTTGAAGAGGCCAGCAGACAGACCTACCTTGCAGGCCCAAGCCAAGAAGGCTTCTTTACCCCTAACCGCTGTCTGTGCACAACTCTGCAAAAGGAGATTTTGTCGGGCCACGTCTCCCTTGCACCGTTCTCTGTGTCTGTCGCTCAAGTACTCGTTGTTATGAATGGTTCGCTCTTTCTCATCACATCCTTATCGGTCATGATGCCACGCATGATGCAACAGAGATGCCACCCCCCTTGCTGGAAACTGCCCGCCGCCGCTTGTGTCCGGGCGATAGGGCCGAGAGACTTGACGGGGCCTAGAACGACAAAAACACAACGCTAGACGGTCGACAAGGAACGAAAAATAGACGAAAAATAGAAACCAAACAGCAGGCGGACCGTCTACTCGTGGAAAAGAACATGTGGGCCTACCTCTGTCGGAGCCGTCCATCGTCAGCGGCGCCCTCGCCATGGGCCAAAAAAAAAAAAGCAAAGAAAATAAAGATATGGAAGATTTAACAGGCGTCTGTATGAGTAACAGTAACCGCTTTGCCTTCATACCTGCTTTTTCCTGTCTGTCGCCCGCTGTTTGTCGGAGTTTTGGGCCTGCAGTCGGAGTTTGGATGCCCATAACGACGAAGACTCCATGTGAACAAAAGAACAAACGAGAGTCGACAATACAGCTACGGGGGTGTGACAAAGGGCGAATGGATCGTGAACGTGGGTAGTGCGTGCAGTTGCCCATGGTCATAGACGACATAGGAGGTGTGGATCTGACAAATCCACCAAAGACCGAGGAGAGTCGGTAAAGAGTTTGCCGTCTTATTTTGGGCTCTGCTCGCACTTGATTTTCTTTAACAATGGTATTATTTCGTATTCTCTCATTTCACTCCGCTTCTCATTATCCATTGCTTCTCATCGACTCATCGACTCCTCGACATCGTGAGATCAACTCCGACACGGTTATTCATTCGGGTAAATCACGACCACGGGACCACAAGACCAGTACACCCAGAAGACCACAACACGACGGACGGAACCCGCAGCGGTGTCCTCCTCACCTCTCACTTGTGTCTCCCATAATCTCCTACATCGCATTCCTGTTCTGTGTCGGGCTACATGGGCATTGGGGGCATAGACAGCCCCGTTATCTTGGCCTATTCACATCATTTCCCACCCAATATCACCAACGACCACTCGCCTATAAGTTCATCATGTTGTCCCTCGTGAAGATTGAGTCGTCGGCGTCGACGTCGTCGCCATCAACTGGACACACAACTGGACACACCACCGATCATACGACTGCACACTCTACTGCCACATCTGTTCATATGGCCAGCTCGTCCAAGACACAGGCGCCAGCCCGGCCTCCTCGCGCCGTCTCGCGCTCCTACCCAGCGGTGCCTCTGCCTGACAATGACGACAACATTTTGTTAGAACGCAAGGCATCGACGAAAGCATTTGATGCCGCCGACCTGGAACACAGTCGGCCCGTGACGCCGGTGGAGGACGACCATGATAGCGACAATGTCGACGACACGGCCAGCCACCACACCGGCCTAGGCAGCGAGACTGGCGGCGATGACGAAAACGGCGTCGAGGTCCTCCAGAGTATGTTCCGCCCACGCAAGAATGCGTTCCGCATGGCCACCGTCGCCCTCAACACGCTCAACGACGGGCTCAACGACAGTGCCGCAGGTGCCCTGCTGCCGTACATTGAGCGGCACTACGGCATTGGCTATGGAATTGTGTCCCTCATCTTTGTGGCCTGCGCCTTTGGGTCGATCATGGCTGCCACCGTCGTCGACCCGATGAAGCGCCGCCTGGGCCGGGCGCGCACGCTGTGCATTGGCCAGCTCATCATGGCCGTTGGGTACGTGCCGCTCCTGACAACGGTGGCGCCCTTTCCCGCCGTCGTGGTTGGTTTTTTTGCGGTGGGTCTTGGCGAGGCCATCAACGTGGCCATGGGCAACACGTACTGCGCGGGTTTACAGCAGGGCACGATGGCGCTGGGCATCATGCACGGCTCGTATGGCATTGGTGGCATCTCGGGCCCGCTGATTGCGACGGCCATTAGTGTGGCGACGGGTGCGGCCGACCATCCGGACGACGACAACACGGCGCTCGTCTTTGGCCGGTACTACTTGCTACCCTTTAGTGTGTGCGTGTTTACGGCGGCACTGTCCGCGTGGGCTTTTACGGGCTACGAGAAAGACTGGGGCGAGGTGCGCGAGACGCCGGCCACACCGACTTCGACGACCTCGCAAGACTCGGCGGAGCGGCGGCGGCGCTGGCGGGTCGGCCGCCAGAGACAGGCCGAGTTGGACGACCAGCAGCAGCAGGAGGAGCAGGTCCGCCAGTTTCCGTGGGACAAGAAACAAAAGCAACAGGCACCGGCATCGGCATCGGCATCGGCATCGGCATCGGCACCGCCGTCGCCCCCCGCCGACAACATACAGCTCACCGACTTTGCATCGAGCGCTTGCCAGCTGCAGCGGCCCCAGCCTACCTCGCAGCCTTCGACGGCCGCTCCATCGCGTGTCGGCTCGCGGGCACCGTCCCCGGTGCGCGAGCCGCGGCCTATTCTGTCGCCGATCCAGTCGCACCCTCAGCCGTTCTCACAGTCGGCATCGGCCTTTGCCACGCCCTCGCACTCCTTTGCTTCGTCAACCGCGCCTCTGTTTGCGGCGGCGGAGCCGTCCACACCTCCGCCTCAAACCGAGACAAGGCCCGCCGCAAAAAAGGCCACCTGCACCCGCACGCAGCGCGCTACCGCCCGTCTCTACGATATGTTCACGGCTCCCTCGTCGCGCGTCATCCTTTTAGGCGCGCTCTTTTTGTTCATGTACCAGGGAGCCGAGGTCAGCATTGCCGGCTGGGTCACTTCTTTCTTGATGGCCAACCGCGGCGGCACCGAGCCCGCTGTCGGCTACATTACGGCTGGCTTCTGGGCTGGCATTACCTTGGGACGGTTTGTCCTGGCCATGCCCGCCCAGCGCATCGGTCCCCGCCGCTTTGTCTACGGGCTGGTCATCGGGTCCGCCGTCTTTGAGCTGCTCGTGTGGTTTGTGCCCAACGTGATCGGGGATGCCGTCGCCGTGTCCATCGTCGGCCTCTTGTTGGGCCCCGTGTACCCGTGCGCCGCGGGCCTGCTGATGCGCGGCCTTAGTCGGCGCGAGCGGGTGTCGGGCATGAGCGCCATGGGGGCGTTTGGCAGCGCCGGCGGTGCAGCCGCGCCCTTCATTACGGGCGTCCTAGCACAGGCGGTGGGCACGTTTGTGCTGCACCCGATTGTGATTGCCCTGTTTGCCGCCATGCTGGTGTTCTGGTACCTGGTGCCCGACCTGGAGAAGCGGAGGGAGTAAACGAAGCAGTGGCGATATACTATATAATGATGTTGAAGCGTTACAGATTGGATTTTGCCACGTCGTACTTTGGTTTAATTCGTTTTCAGGATACATAGATTTGATTAGCGACTGATGATACACACATAAAATAATAATATAATACGTTGAAAGCCCAAATATTCCACTTCTATTCGGTTCTTGCTCTATTATGATTAAAAGCAGACATGTATCCCGACTTAGGTCTTCCATATGTACTGTGCTACCCTTTTTCTCTACTTTTTTTTGTGTCTTTTATTATATATAGAAAGGTATGAGTTCTAAAAATTATCCAAATTAAAATATTCAAATAAAGCCTAATATACAACCCGAAAATCCCTCTTAAGACTTTCCTTTCTTAATGGTGTACCTGTGCCGTCCCTACTCTAACCTGCTTAGTAGATGTGCTTTCGTGTACTCTCTTGTACTCTCGAGTGCCCTTTTGTACGGTCCCTATACAACTTGTATTAATTGTATTACTTGTACTTCTTGTACCCTTTATGCTCTTTATACTCCTTAGACTCCTTTCATATATTATTTTATCGTAGGCTAGTATAACTACGGAGCCATAATGTACATTGCCTTTTAAAAGTTAGAAACTTGATTTACCCTTTTTATATTACTTTTTTTATATATAAATAATTTCCACCGTTCTCTACGTAAGTTATATATGTAACTAATAAGTAGTAAATAAGAGTTTATTATTATTATTATTATCCGCCTTTCTCAGCCACTCCTGGCTATTGGCGACTAGCTAGACAGAACCCTCCTGG